>JARFJB010002320.1:362500-380000 GCA_036346205.1 Vesta saturnalis | reverse complement strand
TGGAGGTCATTTTTGTCTTTCGCGGGAAATTTGAAATTGTGTTCTAGTAAGGGGGCCCTTATACTAACTCATAAGACAGGTGTAGAGCCTCGGAAGTTGTTCTAGGGTCTTCGCGGGAAATTTGAAATTGTACTCTAATAAGCGCCCTTCCTACTTTGTCATAATAGAACGCCGGAACTTGTTTACGGGCCTTCGCATCATTGTCAAAGACAGAAATTAACCAAACCAATCAATCAATCAATCAAATCAGCCGAAGCACATCAAACCAAATAAATCAATCTCGATAAAGTCAAACTAACAAATTAAGTAAATCAATCCCAAACAAATCATTCTCGGTCAAGTCAAACAATGAGATGAACCTCAATCAAATTAATCAGTCAAAACAATTAACCAAATTAGTCAAATCAAACAAAATATTCACACTATTTGTACCCATTTTATATTTTTTGGACCTGGATGTACCAGAATTAACAGCAAAATCTGAAATTTTAATTGGTGCTTTTTCGAGTGATCTCTCAAATAATTTTACTCAAGAAACTTTACATTTAAAAACAATATGCGATGCAACATTTGAAATAAAAGAGCTATCACCTCTTTTACTTTTAAATGCTATTTACTCTTACAATTTGCAGCCTTTATTTATAAATGTTTGTACAGCATTAAGGATTTTTTGTACTTATCAGTCACAGTAGCAGAAGATGAAAGAAGTTTTAGTAAACGCCATAATAAAAAACTTTCGCAGAGCAAGAATGGGCCAAGAGCGTTTGAACAGTCTGACTATACTATCTATAGGCACAAATTGGTCACAAAAATAAATTTTGACGATATTGTCAATCATTTCGCAGAAAAGAAAGTCCGAAAAGTTGATGTTTAATATTTATGTTTTAGGCCAAGTTTTTGTTATATGTAATATTATTGTTTTTTAGTGGCATTTTATTTTTTCTAATATACGTTTTTTATCATCGAAAGTGAATAATATTTACATGTTCGCGCTTTTAAAGGATAAAGGGCCCACTATTTGTATGGGTTGCCAGGCCCAAAATTGTATGTAGCAGGGCTGGTTTTTGATTCTTTAACACAGAGTAGAAATATACAAGGCGACCTCTAATATTTCATTTTCAGAACATAGGCGTAACCATGCTCTTCCCTTGATACAAACCGAGCTGGTAGCAGTGGTGACACGACCTCCTTAGCATTCAGGAGGTAATGGGTTCGATTGCCGTTACCTTGTATGAGGTTTTTTCAGGGGGGTTTTCGTCATACACTGTGTATATGCACACCATGTGCAGCTGCTTAGGCAAATGCTGGGGTAGTATTTTCGCTTCAGAACCCTAACTCCGTTCCTTCCGATCCTATCCTGACCACACCCATCCTTAATCCCACCATGCATATATACATAATGTATGTATGTATGCTGGGAATCCATGATTGTAACTGAAGGAGCTCGGAAAGATCGAACAGCCCGCCTTCCCCCTTGGGGAGGGAATGAAATACGTGGCCTTTTCCTTTTTTTTTCCTTGATGCCAATATAAAAGTTTTCCTAACAAAATGCAAGATAGTACATAATAAAAAAGTTATAATTGTAAATTGGATATAATTTAAATTATTTCAAAAACTGTAAATTTTACATATATAAACTTATATAAACAAAGCTTTATAATTGCATTTAGAACCTAAATCTCGAATAATATGCAGGGTGTTCCATTAATAAAATACTTTGCATTGTTGTGTTTTGGAAAACTCTGTACAAGTCAAGAATAATTTTAAAATGCACACACTTACTAACCATATAATATGATAAATACATTTTATTGGCAAAGTTTACCCAGAAAGCACCAGTTTACTTTACTCCATCGTTGACTCACCCGATACTTATCCATTTTGTTTTAAAGGCATTTTTCCACATTTGTATTCAGAATTTCAAATGTGTTCAAAAAGATGATTTTTTTTAAAAAACTTTTCCATATTGTTTTACACTTATATTTAGAAATTGCTTCATATGATGACTACATAAACCATAACTGTTATCCACGCTGCTCACATTAGTGTTCACTTAGACAAGCTTGTCTAAGAGTATTTAGAATGAATGAGTGTTTAGTAAGATGAGTTCCTATTTTACGTTCGAAGAAAGATACAAAATGATACTTTAAACTATCTTTCCGATGTCTTGTATAATCACATTGCCCACATTTTTTTATTTAGAACTTGAAGAGTGTTTTGTATGATGAATTTTTAAACTTTGTTTCGATTTGTAGTATAATCTCATTACTCACATTTGTATTTAGAATTGTGTTTTACAAAACGATTTTTTAAACTATCTATCCGATGTGTTGTGTAATCACATTGATCGCATTTGATGAGTGTTGAAGTAAGATGCTTTTTTAAACAATCTGCCTGAGGTGTTGTATAATCACATTGTATTTAGAGTTTAAAATGTCTTACATTGTGACTTTTTAAACAATCTTCTGTATGTGCTACATAATCAGATTGCTAATATTTCAAGTGTTTTTTAATATGATTTTTTAAACTTTGTTTCCAATTTGTTGCATAATCACATTGCTCACATTTATATTTAGAAATTGAAGAGTGTTTTATAAGATGAGTGGTGAAACTCTGTTTCCAATTTGTTGCATAATCACATTGCCCACATTTGTATTTAGAGTTTGAAGAATGTTTTAAATTGTGACTTTTTAAACAATCTTCCCGATATGTTGTATAATCACATTTCTCACATTTGTATTTGGAATGTGAAGAGTGTTTCATAACATGAATTTTAAAACTTTGTCTCCAATGTGTTTTATAATCACATTTCTCACATTTGTATTCATAATTCAAAGAGTGTTTTACAAAATGACTGATTAAGCAATCTTTCCGATGTGTTGTATAATCACATTCCTTACATTTGTATTTAGCATTGGATGAGTGTTTCGTAAGATGCTTTTTTAAACAATTTTTCCAATGTGTTGTATAATCACATTGTTTACATTTGTATTTAACATTTGATGAGTGTTTCGTAAGATGTTTTTTTAAACAATCTACCCGATGTGTCATATAATCACATTGCTCACATTTATACTTAGAAATTGCAGAGTGTTTCAGTAGATGATTTGCAAAACAATCTTTCAAATGTGTTCTATAATCACATTGTTCACATTTGTACTTAAAACTTGAAAAATGTTTTGTAAGATGAGTTTTCAAACTCTTTTTCCAACTTGTTGTAAAATGACATTGTTCACATTTGTATTTAGAGCTGGAATGCTTTAAATTGTGACTTTTTAAACAATCTTCCCGATATGTTGCATAATCACATTGCTCACATTTGAAGTTGGAATTTGAAGAGTGTTTCATAACATGAATTTTGAAATTTTGTCTCCATTGTGTTACATACTCACATTGCTCACATTTGTATTTGTAATTTAAAGAGTGTTTTAAAAAATGACTTGTTAAGCAATCTTCCCGATGTGTTGTATAATCACATTGCTCACATTTGTATTTAGAACTTGACGTGTGCTTTAAAAAATGATGTTTTAACCTTTGTTTCAAATTTGTTGTGTAGTCACACACCTTACATTTGTATCTACTTCTTAATGAGTGTTTTAAATTCTTTTTCAGTGTTGATGAATTGTAGGTTTGAGTATATTCACACTGTACATTTGTAGCGGGTTTGGCACTATCTTTCTTTATATTACCTACTCCACTTGAGCTATCAACAGTTATTGAATAAGAAATGTCTTTTTGTATAATATTCACATCATCTTTAGAACTGGTGTTATATTTAGTACTACTAAAGCCATAATCATGTTCTTCTTTTATTAGATCATGATTTACCTTAAGATATTGGGTTTGAAGTAAATCTACTTGTCTTTCCTTTTCTGGTTCCAGTTTAACGAGGTTCAAGTCATTTCCAGAATACATTTTGAGATAATCCTGTGAATTAGAACAAATTTTTCACAAGAACAAATGAGTTTATTTAACAAACAGATCTTAAGATGCAACGTTGTCATTTTTTAATCCTTTAATAGCTCACATGTAGCAGTATCAAACTGAACAGTTGGATAACAAGTGAACTAAACTACTGTTCAATGCAGTATTACTATAGCACCAGCACGGCGCACATAGGAGTATTTCCGCGGGAGGTCGACCACGTGGTTGGCCTATGTTTGGTTAAAGAACGTATTATAACGTGCTATCCTGTGTTTGGATCGGATTTTTGTGATTTGTTTACTGTGTGCAGCTGGTGAATATGAGTAATAAAAATAATGTCACTGCTGGTCCTTCAGCATCAAAGAAGCCTAGATATGTCGTCAGAAAACCCTTAACGGAAGCTGAGATATTGCAACTGCTTTTCGAAAGTGACGATGAAAAACTTGCTGACAGCAGTGACGATGAAATGTTATGAAAATGTTTTTAGTTGTGTAAACTTTTAGTTAGTTTTGGTGTGTAATACAGACTTTGATAAATATATATGAAACAAAAAGGTTGCATCAAAAAAATATAACCTCAACTTAATTTTAATTTAGTTTATTTAAACTATTCAAAGAGTCTTAAACTAAAACTATAACAGAATATGTGCCTGAGCATGCGTCATCATCTGAAGATGAGGATGTTGTTGATGATGTACAAAATAACATAAATATCACTGGCAATATAAGGAACGTGAATCAAGATATTAACAATGTTCGACGACAAAATCCTGAAAATATAATTTGGAATAATTATTCATCTTGTATAAGACAGTTGAATTTTACTAAACAATAAATACTATTGGCTCCTGTTCCTGGAGAAAATCCAATCGATTATTTCTTGCTTATTTTGTCAGATGACTTATTAGAGCTGGTTGCTACCCGTACAAACGAATATGCCATTGAATTTTTGGGCTAGTACAGGTGAGCAAGCTCGTATAACGAAGTGGACGAATGTTACCAAAGAAGAATTATAGAAATTTATTGGTTTACTTTTGCATATGGGGCACTTAAAATTAAGCCGAATTCAAGATTATTGGAAACTGCGTGCCCTGTATTTTGCTAGCAATGATGAAGCAATTATTGGAGACAGATTGCATAAATTTCGCCCCATTATAAATCGCTTCAATCAAAGAATGAACCACATTTTCTATCTTGGTAGTGAACTCAGTTTGGACGAAAGTATGGTTTTTTGGCGCGGACGGTTACAGTTTCATCAATACATCCCGAATAAGAAGCATAAGTACGGGATAAAGTTATACATGCTTACGGATCCAAGAGGACTTGTTCTGAAGTTGAATATTGGACATAGTGTCTATATGGACAATTTTTACAATAGTTACCATTTAGCTAAATAGTTACTTGCAGCAAAAACACATTGTACTCTTAGAATATGCATAAAAGATTGTCCTGAAGAGATAAAATTTGCAAATGGAATTCTAATAGGAAAGTGAAAAGATAAAAGGGAGGTTTCCTATGTTTGTACTGAGTTCAATAATGAAATGACGAAGTAACTAATAGAAGGAATGAAGTTAAAAATAAACCTCTGCTCATAGTTCAGTACAATAAATACATGCCTGGGATTGACCGTCAGGATCAGATGTTATCGTGTTACGGTTGCGAAAGAAAGACACTACGCTGGCTTTCAAAAATATTTATTCACACTTTTCAATTGATGATGAATAATGCTCACTAAATATTTAATAAATGGCCGCAATCAATCATTCTACGATTTTAGGATGGGTGTAGTGAAACAATTACTTCAACAGTCTGAACCACAAAGGCAATCAAGGGATCATTTACAGCTGGAAGATGTGTTATCAGAGAGGGATAGCCGAACAGCAGGTGATAAAATAAAAAGGAAGCAATGCAAATCGTGCTATGAGACATTAAAAACTCGTAAAGACATAATTTACGTCTGCAGAACATGCTCAAACGAGCCCGGGTATTATTTAGGCTGCACCAAAATAACACTTACTTAATTTTTTTTGTTTTGCTATTTTTTGTTTCTTTTAGGTATCTTATAATTTATTTTGATTCTGTCTGAATGATTTTCCTGTGTGTATTTTATTATGCTATGAATAAAATAGATTGAAATACTTATTCTTATTGAATTGCTACCGAATCAGTGTTATTTCATTGTCACGCACTAGCGCTTGATTAGCATCTGGCAATGAATTCATTGGGTAATGCCCATCATACGTCGCCGGGTGATACTGACCTATCTCAAAAAAAAAATGAAAATATTCCTTGTGTAATTAACCAGACACTAATTTTAAATATTGTTTAGTACTAAAATCGATTTTAATGTGATTGGCATTCGGGAGTTTCCGTTTAAAATAGGCAGCGAACGTGTTAAGCAACATATTAACGAAGTTCAGCAACCGATCCGTCCAATGAGAGACAGGGCTGTTTCTCTGGGGGTTGTTCCTCCCCAGGCAATCAATTGGAACCCAGTTTAAATCGTATGTCTTTGTTCTCGGCCCTTGCATTTATTCACTGCATTTTTTATAACTGTCATTTGGTGTGACAAATATGGAAGTAGAAGGTTTGCAGATCATATTAAATTAAGTATTAATTTATTTTCTGTTACCTTTATATTTTATTTAAATTTAAGAAACATCGATCGAAACCTTGAGTTAATTTTTGTGAAATATTCGATTAGTAGTGTTTTTATTTACTTGTCAAGCCTTAATTTTGTCACCGTCTGTTATTTGGAATATATTTTCTTAAGTACAGTAAAAAAACATCGCGCCTAGGTGAATGAACCATTTTGATATTCGATAGTGTAAAATGTATGTAAATTAGACTTCATTCTTTTTTAATTCGCGGATACTGCAGAATCAAGTTTTACCAGGAGAGTTTTATACGATATCATTCGTGACTGTAAAGGAAGAAAAATTGAAGATAAGTTTTATTTCATCTACCACCAAAGATGAAAATAGTTGCTCAGAAACAAAAACTTCCAATTCAAAATCATGGCCTTGATGAAAAGTCTAGTACTCCAAAACGTGGTGATTTACTTCTAATAGTATACGTGGTATTATATGTGTTCCCTCCAACTGCGGGAAAACCAATGCAATGATCAGTCTGCTTACTGAGAAAAATGGTTTGAAATTTAAACATGTATACGTATACTCCAAGTCATTGAATCAACACAAGTACAAACTTTTACAGGAAATCTTACTTCCGATGAAGGATATAGTTTACTTCACCTTCAGTGATAATCACGATGCGATTGAACCTAATTGTGCAAAATCAAACTCTATTTCTATATTCAATGGTATGAAAAGCAAAATAACACAAGGGCATATTTTTCTATGGGTAGGCATAACGATATTGACTGTTTCTATTTGGGTCAAACTTACAGTAAAATTCCAAAGCAATTAATTCATGATAATGCGAATCTAATTATATTATTTGAACAAGATGAATTTAACCTTAAACATGTGTATGAGGATCATATAAGTCACATCGTAAGCATGAAATCGTTTCGGGACATGTGTTCAAAGTGCTCGGTAGATCAGTTTGGTTTAATGGTCATAAACAAGTATGCTGAAGTTAATAATGATCGCTATAGGAAAAGGTTTGACCAATATATAATACCTTAAACTGAGTTCAGCAGTTTAGTAGTTACTGAACCCAAAAAACCGCCCCTGTTAATATTTCCAAGAAAGCATGCTACTACCCTCACTAGCCCGTTAGCTCAAGTTCAAAGGACTCCAGACATTCGTACACCATCTTTCTTAGATACATCTGTCATAGGAGAGATTAATACTGAGGAAGAAGAAGAACCTATTAGTATCACAGGTGATTCTACTACCCATAATGAACCAATCTCGGAAGAATTTCTCGAGCAGTACAATGAATTATCTCGTATATACATTGAACGTATTATGACAGATCCTGAAGGTGCTATTGATCACACTTATAGTGTCCCACTATGATACCAAAACAGACAAATCGACAATTGGTAATACCCCCGTTGCAATTAAAGGAAGCGATATAATTATTAAAGGTATCACGTTTAAGGGGACTCCTGGTTTATATGATCTGCTTATTACGAATGAACCCGACTTAAATCTAGTAAATTCAAAAGATAGAAGAAATTATAAAAGTATTTTAGAAGCTACGAATATCGCAAGGCGAGATTATGATGTAAGTGGACAAATTCGAGGAAGCCGAAGTAAAAAGTATACACAAATAATCAAACCCTTACTATCATCATCATCACCCACAACTAAAGGAGGTGGCGCTATGTTTTTTAAGGAATTAACAAATTTAATTGAATATAAATATTGGAATGATATACATGAACTAATTCGTGATCTAGAGGTAATGTGGGCAGAAAAATTGGCGGGAAACACAGCAGTCATAAATGACATAATATCAATTGTATAAGAACTATATGAAGATGGATACATTGAAAAACCAAACAGTCGTTTTTTAAACAGCATAAATGAGAATGCATTGATGTCAACATATCATAACGAAAATTCCCCTTGACAAATTTGGATGTTCACGTACCAAACCAAACTCAGCAGTGTTGCTAATCCCATAGATCCTCAAGATGTTATCACTAAGAAATACTAATTATCAACAAGGTTCAATTTTGATGGAAACCGTTTGACACAGTTGGCGGACCCGGAAGAAGATGGTGATGCTATAAGTAAAATATACCTTGATTTTCGTCTACAATCAGTTCAGAAAGGTTTTAAAGGAAAGACAAATTAGTACCATGTTCAAATTACAACGAATTGCACAAACCTGCAAAAAAAAATTTTAAACGAAGGTGAACAATAATTAACGATTTTGATGACTTTTGGCAAGCAGATTTAGCTGCATTTAACACATATACCAAACAAAACATGGATAATAAGTACCTATATATTAGTGGTTATCGACTGTTTTTTGAAATACTTGTGGACTAAAGGATTAAAAACGGAAACAGGTCAAGAAGTTGCCAAAGCCATGCAAGCAATCTTCAAAAAAGGACGGAAACTTACCAATTTGCAGACAGATGCAGGAAAAGAATTCTACAATGAGCATTTTACTACAATAATGCAACGTTATGGAGTCAATCATCACTCCGCCTATAGCACAAAGAAGACTGCAATTGCGGAACGTGTTATCAGAACCCTTAAGGGCGCTCTATATAAGATGTAAACACAAATGGATTGGTATAATTGATACTGTAATGAACATAAAAATATTCGATAGGAGTGACCACAGGAAAGCATGGAAAAGTCTGTGAATGAAAAATAAATAAGAGACAGGGATTGTTTTGCCTACCCCGCAAGGGAATAGCGTGAAGGTTAAGTTAAATTAAGTTAAGTTATGACCATACTCCCTAATCTGGTCCACATGCCCATCCCAAGCAGGAATTTGAATTTGTTTCACCTTTATTGATGTTTTCTAGTATCCAGTAATACATTTTGTGGTGCTCCTCGTTTTCCCACGATTGAAACTTATAGTTGATGTTTTGTTCTAATAATATTTCAATCAAAATATCGAGGCACCTGTAACCAGCATAATATGCTGCTTTCTCAATACACTCAGTTATAGTAAACAAAGTGTTTTTACTAGTAATATAAAGCCGATCCTAGCTCAAAAAGTCACTAGAAAAGTTTTCTGTTTTACACTTGCTTGAGGGCAAATTGCATATCAAGATTAAATGAACCTTTTTTACCACCTCCCACGGGAAGGGCGTGGTAGATGGTATCAACGGGGCCATTAAAAGAAGTGTGTGGAAGTACTTTAAGCCTAATCAGAACTGTGTTGTCAGGACAGCTAACCAATTTACTACCATAACAGCGGAAAGTAACCGAAATGTAAGAATAGCCTATGTTCCCAAAGATGTAGACAAGGCACCAATTGAAGTTGAACAGCTATGGTTCTCAGCAATGCCAGTGCCAGACACCCATTCTCTACGCTGTGTATTTGAGACTAACCAGCATTACGTCTTAGTTAGGAAAACCAGTACAGACCCTGCTATGAGAAAGGTCAGACTTTTAAATGTAGGACCTGATGAGGACAGTGACGAAAATGAGATAGTGGGAAGAGATGAAGAATTAATTGTTCTAGCTCTACAGATTTTGACTAAGTAGTAGTAGAATATACAGACTTATACTCTCCAGGTGAGATTAAAAAAGTCAAGCCTCTAGAAAATGCAGTTGACGTTAACGTAGTGAGCCTTACAAAAAGTGGTACATACTACTACTGAGGAAGCGGTAAACAGAGGAACATACGATGTCGTACCGATGTGGTGCGAGCACCCCTCGATCTAATCTAACATAATTAGATTAGATCGAGGGGTGTGTTACTAGTGGCATTACACATACATTTTAATTGGCATTCTGTCGGCAGTCGCTGGAAGTCTCTTGGCAGTCGCTGATATTCTCGGCAGTCGCGAAGCATTCACAGGTATTCGCCAGACAGTCGATGAAAGTTGTGTAGCAGTGTGTGGTATTCGCTAACAGTCGCTATAATTTTAGAATGGGGAGAGCTGGAGAGCATCAGGGAAATCATCTTTGCCGCGATTTCTCCACAGTTGCAAACGAAAATCGGTTAATAGAGCTTACCATTTGTAGTGTTGTTTTGTGTTTGATATTTATATTCAGTGTTAAAAGTAAGTAATAATTTGAAGAAATTTAATGTAAAAGCTGTTGGATATAATATTAACCGTTTTTCACATTTTAAAAACATAGACGCATGTTTTGATGTCCTAAATCAGATGTAGTGTAGGTATTTTTCTCTCGGTACTTATTTATACGGACGATTCTAAATGAACTATAAAATTCTCTATTGTTTTTTATTCCAACAATTTCATATTGAAGTGTTGTCGAGTATTGCATAATTTGATTGTTTTAACGTAGTAAGGTGTGCAGTCTAAGAAGGGACCGAATTTTTTTCACACCTGTTCATCTCAAACTTTCTATTGTTTATTATACAGATGTTTTTGGTTTCACGGAATGTTTATTAATTTGTTGAATACAACATGAGTCATTGTTACTGACTGCCCTTACTGTTTCTTATTATTAATAACGTGAACGTAATTTTCAACTGAAACAAACTGACATGTCAGTAGTTATTTACTTTTTTCGGACGTCACCGTCGTGAAACCATCCACGTTTCGCTGCGTTCTATCTGCTTGCGTGCGCAACGTCATACATGCCTCAACTCCGTGGTTAACGTTTCAAGACCTCTCGCCACTTATTTCGTTATAATAACGTAACAAATATGATGCAAATTTAGACCTTTTTATTATAAACTTTAACAACGTCGCGATAAGGGTCAATTTCTAGACGTCAAAATGAGTTGTCCAAAATTTTAAATTTCCCAAACAATTTTGACGTCACACTAATGCGGTCTGTTTGGTCGACGACTGTGCCGGTGTCTAAATTATCTTCAGGTTATCTCACAGTGTTGCCAAACATACCTGCGCAACGTTGAATTAAAATTATGTACATAATTTTAATTCTGAATTATTACTATGTCGAATATTATTTAGTAGAATGAGTTACTTTCTTTAACCATAACTATAATTCGTGTAATTACTATTATGTTACCACATAATAATAAATACAGAACTAAAATTATGACTAGCCTGAATAATAATTTTGTTAATTTTTATTATATCATTACATAAACTTAATTAATTAATTTTTGTAATAACCATTTACACTCGAAGTAATTCTTTTTATGGTATTAAATAGCAAAATGGCGTGCCATAGTACTTTTTGTGTGTCGTGTTTACGTTTAAACGAAAAAGAACTAAGTAGTGAATTAGTATCATTTTCGTTAAAATTATTTTAGTATTGGATGCATACACACGAAATAAGGATTTATTTTCATAAAAACTATGCCAATTATGGTAAAGGATGTATACAATTTTTAGAATGACTTCAACTAGGTATATTTTTTGTTTAAATCGATGGTTTAAAAAAAATCGTTTTAATATTGATACGAACAGTCGTAATAACCCGACACCCTCAGGGTAAATAGAAAAGGGTTACACATACACATATATTCTAAAATGATTTTGCGTAATTTATTCTAAAAAATGGAAAGGATTTCAACAAAAATTCATTAAAACTTCAAGGATTTCAGTGGGATTTTATAGTGATTTCAGACAATTTCAAGTGATTTCAGGTGGTTTCAAGCGACTGCAAGGGATTTCACTAGGTCTGTACACCTGACTTCAAGCGTGAATTACCCCTCGGGGAAATTGTTTCATGGTTACTGCAAATAATCACAAGAAAACCCACTGAAATATTGAATAATATAGAAAAATCAAAATCAAAAACAGTGAGTATAGGCCATACGTATAAAACATAGTGTGGTTTTTGACAGCCCCCCCCCCGCATAGGAGTGGTCACTGGTACCTGAGTGGAAGGGCCCACACCATGCTGGGGCCCACAAGCCCCAATGTTGTAACGTATCAAAACTTCCTCTGCCCTGGAAGTGCCGTTGTCAGCACAGGCTACTACGTGGACAAGGCTAGGATTTAAAAAATGAACATGCGTTTAAAATTGATAGCGTACAAGTTGTATGGGGAAGCAGAGTGCAGGTGGAACATAAACTTGATATCTAGCTGACAAACAACTAAAATAGAATCACAAGAACGTACTGAATGCAAAACCGTTGAAACCGACGTTGGAAAAACGACCGGTGTACAATAATTTTAGGACAAACACGGTTAAAATTACTACACTTTATACTAGAATTAAACGCTTCGTTACAATATATATATATATATATATATATATATATATATATATATATATATATATATATATATATATTAATTCGTCAATCATAAAATTGACGGAGGTATATAAAGTAAAAGTAGATAGGTTTCAAGATTTTAAAGATATAAAATTACTCGGAAATTAGTTTGTTTAATAAACTTTGCAGCCACCTATAATCTGAAATAGTAGTAACTTACCAACCGATACCAAACGGGTTCCCAGAGACTTACTAACGTCACAAACGAGAAATATCAGCTTCCTCTCCTAAGCATATCTACGTATTGCTTTTCAAGATAACTGCCTCTTATATTTTATTTAGGATTAATTTCTTGTTGATTCACATGAACTGTTTCCCTAGCAATTTACGACAGGACCGATACAGTTTTTTTTCCATACTTAATGACTAATCAATATTTCTAACATGAACATGTTATAAACTAAGCAGAAAAAGAGTTGTAGGTGCACCTCCAAGATCATTTTTTTGTTTTTATAGTGTGTAGGTTTTGGTGCAGTTAGTTATTACCTGTTTTATGTATGAATGTCAATATGATTTGTAAGAAAATGAGGTCACTAACACGTTGGCTTTGCTGGGGTAGCCAGTTAATCACCAGGACAAATGACTCATAAAAGCTCGGTTTATTTTTATTACTTGATATGCTAGCTTTACTGAAACTCTGTTATACAGTCAGTCTTTAAAAATACATCGAAGTAATCGGACTTAACCCTTCTGTTTTATTAAAAGTTCGAATTATCTTCCTTATATTATGTATTTATGTTAGATTGATCTAAAATGTTAAAAAAGACACATAAATCTGTCGCGGAGAAGCGAAAAATTCGTCAAGAAAAGAAAAAAAGGCTGTACAGGAAGCCAACACATCACCAAATTTTTTAAGTTGAGCACTCAGATTAGAAAAGATGCAAGGTAAGTGATTTTGACCTGTAAAATAAATTACTCTGATTCTCGAAATTGTCATTTTATAATTAAGACACTGATAACGAAAGGGCAAGTTCTGATAACAAAGACTACTTCACGATACCCTAGGTAGAATTTCATAGTGTGATCAAAATGTTTGGTGTTGACATTTATTTTTGTAATTACAGTAAAGTAATAGCTGACCCTGGCTCTCGATTAATGATCCCGTTACGATTACTACTATACAGGAAAACATTCGGTGAAAAATATACCTACTATTCTTAGGAAAGAAACAGATTTCTGGACTAAAATGACACTGGCGACTCCAAAGCAGATCTTGATCTTATTGATCCCGCATTGTGGTCAACTACTAAAATAACTGATAAGCTGCGACAAAAAATTCTTATAGCTATCCCAAATCTTGAAAAGCGTTTTTCACCGACTAGCATACCCCTTGACATTCAGAAAAAAATTTTCAAAATTTTTATTATACTCAAAAGTTCAAACAATAGGGAAAAATACCCAGAAGACTGGCTGATTTGGAGTACATCCAACAAATCGTTGCATTGTATTTCGTGTATGTTATTTGGTGATAGTTTGACAGAATTTTCATCAAATCAAAGTATTTTTGGAAAGAAAAGTGGGTTTTCTCCAAGTTTGAAAATTTGGAAAGAACTTTACAAAAAAATCACCGTACACGAGAATAGCAGCAAGCATAAAACTAGTTATTGCAGTTGGAAAACTTTACAATATTCCTTGTTAGGCCATGGAGTTGATGCTGACTTGCAAAAATGATTCTAGCAGAAAGTGGTAAATGGAAAGAAATATTGCAGAGATTTTTAGAAGTAATATTATTTCTTGCTGCGCGTAATTTGCCTTTTCAAGGTGATACCATACAAATCGGCGATGTACATAATGGTAACTTTTTAGGTAGCCTTGAATTATTGGGAAAATATGACAGCATAACTTCAGAACATTTATCCAATGCAGAAACAGCAATCAGAAGGAAAATCATTCAGAGGACAAGTACACTATATGTCGTGGAAGAGTCAAAATGAGTTCATAGAGTTATGCGGCAATAAGGTTTTACATGAAATTATTAATGAAAAACATAAAGTTATTTATTATTCAATAATAGCCGACGCCACTCCAAACATTTCCTATAAGGAAGAAAAATGTTCTGGTTTTGCAATATTTAAACTTTTCTGAGAATTCGAATCAATTTAGATTGTTGAAAGGTTTTTGGAATTCATTGACTATGAAAACAAAACAGGCGAAGCTATTGCTGGTATGTTATGCTCGAGATTAGAACACTATAAAATACCATTGGATGATTGCAAAGGTCAACGATATGATAACGGTGCGAACATGGTAGCAAAAATAAAAGGTGTTCAAAAGAGAATATAAGAAAAAGTCCCACAGCACTGTTTTCTATGGCCGCACATTCTTTAAATCTCGTAGGTGTCCATGCTGCAGCAATTTGTATTCAAACAAAAACATTTTTCGACTCCGTTCAAATATTATGTGTTTTTTAGTGCCGGTCCAAGAAGATGAAGCATTTTAGTTAAATGTGCTAAAAGTGCATTAAAATCACAATCTGACACTCGTTGGAGTTCGCGAATAGACGCGATAACACCAATAGTAAAGCATTACCTGATGTGATAACTGCCCTTAATGAATGTACCCAGTTAAGCAGTTTATTACCGGAACATTTAAGCGAAACCAAGTCCTAAAAAATATTTTTTCTTTTGAATGTTTAGTTTTATCAAATTTTTGGTTTAAAGTATTATCAGCTTTAATGAAATACACATCATCATTTAAAGTCGTGGCATAACAATGCAAAAAGAAATAAATCTTCTTAAGCAGTTACAAGACAGGATTACTATAATTAGTGAGTCGTATGCTTATTTTAGATGAAAGCAGATTAGTGGCAACAGAATTAAATATAGACAATCACTTCCCTCAAAAAAGCATTAAGAAAAAAGTATTTTTTGACGAAACACGTGAAGAAACTCGTTCTGCACAGGGTGAAAATCCCGAGAACAACATTTCAGAATAAAAGTTTTTTATACCACAATTGACAGTATTTTAGGGGATTTAGAATTGCGGTTTTCAGCTGTAAATAAAATATGCAAACTATTTGCACTATTTTTTGTACCTAGATGTACTTGAATTAACAGCAAAGTCTGAAATTTTAATTAGTGCTTTTTCGAGTGATCCTCAAATAATTTTACTCAAGAAATTTTACATTTAAAAACAATATGCGATGCAACATTTGAAATAAAGAGCTGTCATCACCTCTTTTACTTTTAAATACTATTTACTCTTACAATTTGCAGCCTTTATTTATAAATGTTTGTACAGCATTAAGGATTTTTTGTACATTACCAGTCACAGTAGCAAAGATGAAAGAAGTTTTAGTAAACTAGGCATAATAAAAAACTTTCGCAGAGCAGGAATGGGCTAAGAACGTTTGAACAATCTGACTATACTATCTATAGAGCACAAATTGGCTACAAAAATAAATTTTGACGATATTGTCAATCGTTTTGCGCAAAAGGTCCAAAAAGTTAATGTTTAATATTTATGTCTTAGTCTAAGTTTTTGTTATATGTAATATTATTGTTTTTTAGTGGCATTTTATTTTTTCTAATATACGTTTTTTATCATCGAAAGTGAACATATTTACATGTTCGCGCTTTTAAAGCATAAAGGGCCCATTATTTGTATGGGTTGCCAGGCACAAAATTGTATGTGGGAGGGCTGGTTTTTGATTCTTTAACATAGAGTAAAAATATACACGGGGACCTCTAATATTTCATTTTCAGAACATAGGCGTAAGCTTGGTCTTTCCTTGATGCAAACCGAGTTGATAGCATAGTGGTGACACGACCTGCTTAGCATTCGGGAGGTAATGGGTTCGATTGCCGTTACCGTCTACCTTGTATGGGGTTTGTTCAGGGGGTTTTCCTCATACACATGTAGCGGCATGGTCACTGCGTATATGCACACCATGTGCAGCTACTTAGGCGAATGCTGGGGTAGTATTTTTCCCTCAGAACCCTAACTCCGTTCCTTCCGATCCTATCCTGACCACACCTATCCGTAATCCCGCCAAGCATATATCCATAATGTATGTATGTATGCTGGGAATCCATGATTGTGACTGAAGGAGCTTGGAAAGCCCGAGCAGCCCGCCTTCCCCCTTGGGGAGGGAATTGATGCAAATATAAAAGTTTTCCTAACAAAATGCAAGATGGTACATAATAAAAAAGTTATAACTGTAAATTGGATATAATTTAAATTATTTCAAAAACTGTAAATTTTACATACATAGCACTTATATAAACAAAGTTTTATAATTGCATATAGAATCTAAATATCGAATAATATACAGGGTGTTTCATTAATAAATACTTGTTTTTTTGGAAAACTCTGTATAAGAGTTAAGAATAATTTTAAAATGCACACTTACTAACCATATATGATAAATATATTTTATTGGCAAAGTTTACCCATAACGCACTAGTTTACTTTACTCCATCGTTGACTCACCCGATATCCGTTTTGTTTTAAATGCATTTTTCCACATTTGTGTTCAGAACTTCAAATGTGTTCAAGAAGATGATTTTTTTTTAAAACTTTTCCATATTGTTTTACACATATATTTAGAAATTGCTTCACATGATTACATGAATCATAACTGTTATTCACACTACTCACATTACTGTTTACTTAAACAAGCGTATATAACAAGAGTATTTAGAATTAATGAGTGTTTAGTAAGATGAGATTCTATTTAAAGTTCGAAGAAATATACAAAATGATGCTTTAAACTATTTTCCGATGTCTTGTATAATCACATTGCCCACATT
>JARFJB010002320.1:282500-357500 GCA_036346205.1 Vesta saturnalis | reverse complement strand
AGAGGTGAGAGAGAGGGAGAGAGAGTGAGAGAGGAGAGTGAGAGAGAGAGTGAGGAGGAGAGAGAGAGTGAGAGAGAGTGAGAGAGAGAGTGAGAGAGGAGAGGAGAGAGTGAGAGAGGAGGGAGAGAGGTGAGGAGGAGGAGAGAGAGGTGAGAGAGAGGAGTGAGAGAGAGAGGAGAGAGGAGAGAGTGAGAGAGAGTGAGAGAGAGGGAGAGTGAGAGAGGGAGTTAGGGTGAGAGAGAGAGGTGGAGAGAGAGAGGTGAGAGAGAGTGAGAGAGGAGAGAGAGAGGTGAGGAGAGAGTGAGAGTGAGAGAGTGAGAGAGAGGGAGAGAGAGGGAGAGAGGAGAGAGGGAGAGAGAGGTGAGGAGAGAGGAGAGAGGTGAGAGAGAGAGAGGGAGAGAGAGGTGAGAGAGAGAGGTGAGAGAGGTGAGGAGAGAGAGGTGAGAGAGAGAGTGAGGAGAGGTGAGAGAGAGGAGAGATGAGGAGAGAGGTAGAGAGAGAGGTGAGAGAGAGAGAGAAGTGAGAGAGAGTGAGAGAGAGTGAGTGAGAAGAGAGAGAGAGGAAGATGAGAGAGAGAGAGAGTGGGGGGAGGGGGGAGGAGGGGGGGAAGGGAGGAGAGGGGAGAGGGGGGGGGGGGGAGGGAAGGGAAGGGAAGAGGAGGGTGGAGAGGTGAGAGGACCTTACTTACATTTTCATATAAAAATAAATCTGCTCGGAGCAATTCTTTATATACCCTTCTGTTAGTCACCACATTTTCATTTTTTTTTTAGAAATCCAAATAATGTAAAATAAATTCGAAAACTTAACTAAATTATAAATTATGCTATAACTTTTTTATAAAGCTATTGATTTAAATTTTAAAAACAGAAATGAAATCTGTGCTAAATTCTGCACAAATTGATACCCAACTTGGTGTAACTCTCTTAAATATTCTAGGAATTGACTTATTCTAAACTAAAATTACTTATATCTAAAAAATCTTACTATATACACTTAAATTAACTACATATTTGTGATCTGGACGAAAATTTGTGTCAGAAAACTTTTATTATATGTCCAAAATCTTAAATTTAGAGGAAAATTCTGTTTAACATAATAAATTTGTATAGTCAACCCCATTTCACAAAATTTATGTTTAAATGACTTGTACAAGTTAAATTACGGTGTGGAAATGAGGAAAACCTCCTATTAATCACATTAACAAATCATTTTCAGCTCATATTAATCTAAAAAAACTATAAATTTGTAAAAAAAAAAAAACTTAAATTTAAAACTTAACCTAACTTTATTTTAAATATACAAGTAATTTGCGTTTAAAAACGTTCAAATCGACCAAAATGTTATCCATATAACTTATAAATATAGAAATAATATTCTTATTCGTTCATAACAAAAACTTATAATAATTTAATATTAGTCAAGTTGCTTTGGTATGTGTGAATCCTTGCGATATTGCAGGCTCGAATTCCATTAATATAAGTAATTTGATTGTAATCACATTAAATTTAGAATTTACATCAGTTCTACATACATAAAGACAAAATTTACATCTATTGGGGCTTGAACCTTGATGGCGCAGTTGGTTAGCGCGGTACTCTAGCAAAGTGCAGGTCGTAGGTTCAAATCCTACTCGAGGTAAACTTTTTATTTATGTATTTAATAAAATTAATAATAATTTTTAATCTAAATTGTATTGGCAATAATTTTTATGAGATCTTTACCAGGCCAATATATTAATGTTTTCACAAAGGCGTCAATAGTAATTAAGGATTTCTTGAACACCTTTGAGGCATTAGACTATGACATACCAAACTGATCTCCTAATCTGAAAAATGAATCATTAGGTTTTATTTTAGTAAGTGTCAGCAAAATATGTTCTTTTTTAGCCAAGGACTGCGACTGCAAAAGGTTTATAAAATGTGGATACCATAAATCTGGTAAACCTAAGTAACTTTTTGGTTTCCTCTCAATAATTAGGCAAGTCATTTTACAAACTCTCTCCTTCTCATCTGCTTTTCTTGCCATCTGGTTCTTCATCCGTGTCAGCTGTTGTGGATGTAGTTGCAGTAAGCGTATTCGATTCACCCATTGGCTCCTCGCACGAACTGAAATTGTCCATAAGCTGCTGTTGAGCTACTTTATCATATTTCATCGGCGATGTTCCAATATCTCTGGGTGTGGTCAATTTAATTGGAGGCGAAGCTGCATCTTTCATGTTGCGTGCATCCACTTTGCAGGTCACATATTTGGTGCGGAAGGTTGGCTTCGCTTGTACGCCAACATTTTTATACAGTGGCAGTGTTTCTTTCCTAACTGCGAGGCAATGTTTTTGAACAGAATAGGAATCATTATGTTCCGTACTGCTTGTCGAAGGTTCCACTAAGAATAAAGCATGGGCAGTGCTGTTATCATTTTTTGTTGGCGTTACCGTTTCTCCTACTGGCAATATTTTCTCCTTTATCTTGCTACAAGTTTGTGTGGACTTCGACACCAGTTGTTTTGTCACTTTCAATGGGGGTTAGTGTTATTGCTTCCTGCCTGTGCGATATTGTTTCTAACACATCTCTACGAGCTCACTTTACAGCTAGTGAACGCTCTTGAGGCGTTGCTGCTCGTTTTCTATCATACTGGCAATCAAAAATGTGTGGTACAATCCCTCATTTCATAAAAATTTGACCGCCCATTAACTTATAACGAATGTGTTAAGGAAAGAAATGGGGATCGGGAGTGTATGTGAGCAGTCTTGCGTCAACCACAGATAAGAGAGTACGTGTGGTGCGTTAGATAAAAGAACGTTACCTATGAATATAATAAAGGTCCATTATATCAAACTACAAATGACTATGTTTTATTAACATAGCTTTTTGGGTCCTTCGGTCCGAATTATCAATTTATAATAGTTGATAAAATTACACGAAACATTTCTGCAAAACTGCATTTGAAGTTTAAGATATGCGAGCGTAACCAGAAGCCAGCTGAAATTCCAGTGGGCCAATACATGCGTCAACCTGTGGTAATGATGGTACGTGCGGCAGCCGAATACTCCGTCGAGCTGGTCCACTGCAATGTCCAAGGTTAGACTTTTATTTTGAAACCATTTTCCTTCCTGTGAACAAAAATGCATTCCTTATTTGAGAGTACGTGAATATTTTCTATAAACTACGTTATTATTACTTCTGAATTATTTATTCAGTCAATTTTATATTGAAATAGTTAGGTACTTATTAAGTTGTATGACACTTTTACGCCTTTTACGGCCCCGGTTTGATTACTTTCAAATCACTACTATACGTATTTATTCACCTTTTGACATTTATAAGTTCAATAATTTGAATTTAGAACTCGTGTAATTTGATAATCTCAAATTAACACTAACTTTATGCGGGTTATGTTAATCACGGATGCTAATTACATAACTTGCATAGAACTTTGCTTCAGTGGCGTATACAAGGGGGGGGGGGTTTGGGGGTTCAAACCCCTCCCTTGTGTTATGCACTTTCGCCTTGGCACTTGCATATTGCGTAACATTCACAAAAACAGCAGTGATGCGACGCGACGCGAGAAGTGGGGGACACCGGACGCGAGTCCCGGCCGCATATAGGCATTCCTTACGTCTAAGTAAGTATAGATCAATCCATGCAGCCTTGTGATATTATGTTTACATTCTATCCAAAATGAATTATTTCGAAATAGTTATGAAAATAATTGTTTGTTTAACATTTACAAACTGGAGTTATCCTTTCGCTCCAAACTAAGTTCCTATGTCTATTACCCCTTCCACATTAGATTTAAAACTTAAAATCCCAGGAAGCACTGAAATTTAATTTTGAAGGGTGATTTAAATAACCTGTTCCGCGCCTTCGTTGCGAATATCCTAACCCCCCCCCCCACGACGACATTCTGAATACGCTAGTGCTTTGCTTATTTAAATCATAACTGTTTGTTTATCTGAATATCATTGTAATCGATTTGCAATCAATAAGTACAATGGCGGAGAGAGATTTGGTTTCCTTAATGCGACTGAGAGGCGGTATTAAGCATAAGCTTACTAATTTCGTAAAATTCGTTACGGATATAAAACTTAAAATTGATACAAATGATGCCGATCTTAACAAACTCTACGCGTTGCACAAGCACAGGCCTTAAAACTAGAATTTGAAGAGTTACAAACACGAATTGAACTAACTTGTGACGAAATCGATTTAAACAAGCAATACGGTTATCGTGATGAATTCACTGATACACTATTAGAGTACTTAGCTACTGCTCAATTACTTCTAGATGTTACAAACATTCAGTCGAGCCCAAATGCAATGATAGGTGATCACGTTGAACAAGTCGAAACTATGAGTGTTGCCAGTGCTGATAGGCCCTCATCCTTACAAAACGTAAAACTCCCGGTTATCAATTTGCCCAAATTTAGTGGGGATTATAATCAATGGCTCGAGTTCAAAGACACATTTTCTTCACTCATTCATGACAATACCATGGTAAGTGCAATCCAAAAGTATCACTATCTCAAAGCTTCGTTGAGTGGCGAAGCTATGAAAACTATCCAGTCCCTGGAAGTATCTACTAGTAATTATGAAATCGCTTGGGACCTACTATGTTCCAGATTTAACAATAAACGTTTATTGGTCCATAACCATTTGAAATCCTTATTCGAACTTCCAGTGCTGAAACGCGAAACTGCTTCAGGTATTCGAAGCTTAATTAATTCTCTTAGAGAACACTTGCGTGCTCTTGAAACCTTGGATCAACCTACGGTCCATTGGGATACTATGATCATCTTTTTAGTCACCTCTAAGTTAGACAGATCCACTGCGGAAGAATGGGAAAAACACAGACTTAAAAATGAGTTCCCTAAAATCAATGAATTCAGCGAATTCTTAAGCTATCGCGCCGATTGGTTAGAGGCACTCGAAACCAATCATACTACTTCTAAAGATATTAAGGAAAAGAAGGTTCCCAATTCTTCAAGAAGAGTTATTTTAACCTCTTCAAACGTTTCTGCCATTTTTGTAAACAACCTCACACTATTTACTATTGCAGACTTTTTAAAACTTAACACTCCAGATAGAATTTCGAAAATAAGGGAATTGAATCTTTGTCAAAACTGCCTTTCGCCAGGGCATAACTTAAAAAATTGCAAGTCACGATTTGTTTGCAGAAAGTGTAAACAGTCCCATAACACTTTACTACATTTAGAGGGTCACAAGGCGAGACAGGATGGTGGTAATCGTGAAGCTTCGATTAGTTCTTCAGATGGCACGAGCCTTGTATCCTTTTCACAAATTTCTTACGAAAAATCAGTTATTCTAGCGACAGCGATAGTCGACGTTTACGATATTGATCAAAATGTGCACTCAGCACGAATACTGCTTGACAGTGGTTCTCAATCCAATTTTGTTTCTGAGGGTCTTGTTAAATTTCTTAATCTACCCTTGCAGCCTACTAATATAACCGTTGCCGGTTTCAACTCGGTATCTGCAACGATGAAATATAAAACTACTATTAGAATCAAATCACGAATCGAAACTTTTGAGATATCACCGTCTTGCTTAGTTTTTTCTCGAATCACGGGTCAACTACCATCGATCACGTTTGATATAAGCTCGTGGAAATTCCCTACTAAAATTGAATTGGCAGATCCCAAGTTTAATCAAAATGCTGAAATCGACATTCTGTTGGGTTCAGGTTACTTTTGGAGGGTACTATTAGATCAAACCATAAAACTAGGTAAAGGTTTACCGTCACTTCATAAAACGTCATTTGGTTGGATCGTTTCTGGTTCTGTGAATCAGCCAGTGAAAAAATCCCATTGCTACTTTAGTAAGTTGGTAGAGGAAAACATTAAACGTTTTTGGGAAATCGAAGAGATCTCGAAGGATATAACGCTTTCTTCTGACGACGTTCTATGTGAAAACCACTTTCTAGAGAATGTCAGACGAGATGATGACAATCATTTCATCGTCAAAATTCCATTTAAGATCTCTCCCACAGTACTAGGCGATTCACGTGAATCTGCCATCAAACGACTTTTGAATCTTGAATATAAGTTTCAACGCAATCCAGAGTTCAAGAAACTTTACGTAAAATTTATGAATGAATATCTTGAGCCCAATCATATGTCTGCGGATCCGGACGATTCAGAACTTTCATACTACCTGCCACATCATGGTGTACTAAAACACGATAGTATGACAACCAAGCTCAGAGTTGTGTTCGACGGTTCGGCAAAGTCAACTTCAGAGTTTTCTTTGAATGACCTCCAATTTGTTGGTCCACCTATTCAAAATAATATTTTCGATATTGCTATACGTTTTAGACAATACAACATTGTAGTTTCGTCTAACATTGAGAAAATGTACAGGCAGGTACTGGTCAACGAGGATGATCGATGTTTTCAAAAAATTCTTTGGAGACAATCTCCTGAACAACCAATTCAAGCTTTTCGCTTAAACACAATTACTTATGGGTTGACTTCAGCTCCGTTCTTAGCAATTCGATGCTTGCGGCTCATTGCACAGGAGAATTCGAACACTTTCCCTGAATCTTCATCCATTATCACGAGCGATTTTTATGTTGATGACCTGTTGACTGGGTTTTCTTCTGAAATTGAAGCTTTGAAAGGATGTAAGGAAATTAGGCAACTACTTAATTTATACCACTTCCCCTTACGCAAGTGGCATTCGAATACTCCGTACTTGTTACGAGAACTACAGGATGTTAATGATCCAAACAGTATTATTCCTATTGGAGACAATTCCACCAAAACTTTAGGTATTTTGTTGAATAGCAGTGCCGATACACTAACTTATAAGGTTCCCACCTTTTCGGAGAACCCACTCATTACAAAACATCGTCTTATCGGACAGTTCCAAAATTTATGATCCACTTGGGTTGATCAGTCCCTGCATTATTATGGTTAAGATACTTATCCAGAGGCTTTGGAACCTTAAACTTACTTGGAACGAACCAATCCCGAATTGTATTGCGGAAAAATGGATACGAATACTGTCGAGTCTGACAACTTTAAGTGAATTATCCGTTTCCCGTCAGGCAGTCATACGTGACGCAATTACCGTTGAAATACATGGTTTTTGTGACGCTTCACAAAATGGCTACGGTGCCTGCATTTACTCACGAAGCGTGAATAATGATCAACAAGTTGAGATACATCTTCTTTGTGCAAAAACTAAGGTAGCACCTTTAAAGGTTTTGACCATCCCACGCCTCGAGTTATGCAGTGCATTACTACTTACAAACCTCATGCATCAGGTCAAAGTGGCCATGAAACATTCCTTTGATACGTACTATTGGACAGATTCTGAAATCGTCTTAGCTTGGCTACGCACACCACCGCATCGTCTTCAAACATTTGTGTCTAATAGAGTGTCCCAAATCATAACACTTTCGAACGTTGATAGTTGGCAACGAGTTAAGTCAAAGGAGAATCCCGCAGACCCTGCTTCTCGCGGACTCCTACCCGAACCACTTCGCTATTCAGTACTTTGGTGGCAAGGGCCACCTTGGTTGAGGTTATCACGAGATCTTTGGCCAACTTCAGGTCCAAACATATCATATGGTTCAATTCCTGAACTACGCAAACAAGATCACGTATGTTTTATTTCGGTGACTACTTGTATTAACTTTACAAATTATTCAAAATTATCGAAACTAAAAAAATATTATTGCTTACTGTTTGAGATTTGCATTAAACTGTCGTAATAATCGACAACTACGTCAAACTGGTGTTCTAACTGTCGAAGAATTGGACATCAGCCTCAAACGTTTGGTTATGATGGCTCAACGTGAGGACTTCGCGAATGAGATACTCATACTACAGACTTCTAATTCACTTAAAGCCAAGCACAAACTCATTCCTTTAGTTCCTTTCGTGGATCAGAACGGCTTGTTACGTATAGGCGGTCGGCTAAGAAACGCTTCGTTGCCTTATGACTCAAGGCATCCGCTCCTCTTAAGCGGAAAACATTATTTAGCAAGGTTAATTTTGGAGCATGCGCACATTCAATTGCTACATGCAGGTCCACAACTTATGATATCCCATTCCCGTTTGAATGTTTGGATAACTAAAGGACTGCACTTAGCAAAAAAGATTGTTCGCAATTGCCTCACTTGCTTTAAATTCAAACCACGAAATACTATGCCATTAATGGGTGACTTACCTGCATCGCGAGTGGTCCCTTCCCTTCCATTTACTAATACTGGAATAGATTATGGTGGACCCTTCCTGCTCAAGGATCGGAAAGGGCGATTTTCAAAAACGTTCAAGGCATACATTTGCCTATTCATATGTTTTTCCACCAAAGCTATCCACATAGAATTAGTTACTGAACTAACAACGCAATGCTTTATGGAATGTTTGATGCGCTTTTCAGCCAGACGCGGGAAACCAAAACATTTACATTCAGATAACGGCACTAATTTTCGCGGTGCATATAATGAGATTCAGAGAATTAAAGACTTTCTTAGAAATGCAAGCGATGAGATTACCATACGATGCGCTAACGAAAGTATAATTTAGCATTTTACACCACCCAATTCCCCACACTTCGGAGGTTTATGGGAGGCCGGAATAAGGGGCGTGAAGGGTCATTTACTCAAAATTATTGGTAACACGGTTTTAACTTACGAAAACTTTTTAACTATACTTACGAATATAGAAAGTATTTTAAATTCTCGTCCCCTCCATCCGCTCTCCACTGATCCTCATGATCTGGAAGCATTGACGCCTTTTCACTTCCTGATTGGACGGGCAAATACCGAACCCATTGCTGACGTGTTGTCAACCATCCATGGGAATAAGGTCAAGAATTATGAACTATTAAAACAGACCCAAGAACAATTTTGGCTCAGATGGTCTAAAGACTACCTACTCTCGCTGCAACGACGTCATAAATGGTCGAAGGCTAGCAACGCCCTGACTGTAGGAACAATGGTTCTTCTTCGAAGGGACAACTTACCCACTTACCAATGGCCACTTGGAAGAATTGAATCCGTGCATCACGGAGAAGACGGTCACATCCGCGTGGTAAATGTGAAAACTGCTTGTGGCTTGTATAAGCGCAGTGTTACAAAAGTGTTTCCATTACCTGTAAGTGATGAACATTGAACAATATAATCTCAACTTAATCATTTTGAATATGCTTTATGTTTCATTCACATGTTTTGTAATGTTAGGATACTTATACTCACCTTTATTTTACTGTTTAATACTTAATTTAGTAATACTTACCTATTTTTGAGGATTGAACAATTCATTTGTATTAATTGTTCAACGGAGGGGAGAATGTTAAGGAAAGAAATGGGGATCGGGACTGTATGTGAGCAGTCTTGCGTCAACCACAGATAAGAGAGTACGTGTGGTGCGTTAGATAAAAGAACGTTACCTATGAATATAATAAAGGTCCATTACATCAAACTACAAATGACTATGCTTTATTAACAGAATGTAATTGTCCATATCCTCTTCCAACTGGAACCACAACAAATAATGAATTGCTATGTTACTTGTGACACTCCATATTTAGATATTTAAATAAAAACGATTATTTACACTCTTATCGCCATTACAATTTTTAACTAAAACAATAGCAAATTTGAAACAAATATGGAATAGTACATCAACAGTTTATAAATTTTTATGTAGAAAATACTCTCCGAACTAAATTGACATGAAAATATTACTTGTTTTATTTTATTTTAGTAATAACGAAAATACTTTAATTACTTACATTATAATGATCCTGACAGCCGAAAAAAACTGTTGTTGATGTCGGTAAATCACATATAGCAGCTTTAAACCATTTCTTTTTACGTTCTTTTTTCTGCGGTACAGACACAAATACCTTTTTAGGAGCGTTCTTGGATGTATTTTTGCATCCTGGCACAAAACACCACTTCTTATCCATTTTTAAAATGTTTTTAGCGTTTAAAACAGTAATGTGTCAACAAATCACTAGTGTAATCTCTTCAAAGCATAAGAACGTTCAACATTGGTACTAGTCGTGACGTCACCCTCCGCCATATTTGATGACGTAGGGTTTCCGCGCCAAAATTTCAATTTAAACTTAAACAGTCTAATTTTAATAAATTTATTGATTGATTGAACACATTCAAGTATTTTTAAGTATAAACAGGTGTTCTCTTATCAATTAAGTAACTTTTAAAAATTGAGAAAACACCTAATGGTTAACTAACCTACTGTTCAATGCAGTATTACAATGTCAGCTGGCGAATATGAGTAATAAAAATAATGATACTGCTGGTCCTGCAGCACCAAAGAAGCCTAGATATGTCGTCATAAAGCCCTTAACGGAAACTGAGATATTGCAACTACTTTTAGAAAGTGACGATGAAAAACTTGCTGGCAGCAGTGACGATGAATATGCCTGAACATGCGTCATCATCTGAAGATGAGGATGTTGTTGATGATGTATAAAAAAACATAAATATCACTGGCAATATAAGGAACGTGAATCAAGATATTAACGATGTTCAACGACAAAATCCTGAAAATATAATTTGGAATAATTATTCATCTTGTATAAGACAGTTGAATTTTACTAAACAAGCAAAACTATTGGCTCCTGTTCCTGGAGAAAATCCAATCGTTTATTTCTTGCTTATTTTGTCACATGACTTATTAGAGCTGGTTGCTCCCGTACAAACGAATATGCCATTAAGATCTTTTTGGCTAGTACAGGTGAGCACGCTCGTATAACGAGGTGGACGAATATTACCAAAGAAGAATTATAGAAATTTATTGGTTTACTTTTGCATATGAGGCACTTAAAATTAAGGTGAATTCGGGATTATTGGAAACAGGATGCTTTACATAAAATATTCATTTTCTCAGCAACAATGAGCAGAAATCGTTTTTTACTAATACTGCGTGCCCGGTATTTTGCTAGCAATGATGAAGCAATTCTTGGAGACAGATTGCATAAAGTTCGACCCGTTATAAATCGCTTCAATCAAAGAACGAATCACATTTTCTATCCTGGTCGTGAACTCAGTTTGGACGAAGGTATGGTTCTTTGGGCGCGGACGGTTACAGTTTCGTCAATACATCCCGAATAAGAAGCATAAGTACGGGATAAAGTTATATATGCTTACGGATCCAAGAGGGCTTATTCTGAAGTTTTCAGTTTATACAGGTGCGTTAGGTGATATCGGGGGTAAGGGACATGCGGAAAAGGTTGTTATGCATCTTCTAAATGAAAACTTGAATTTTGGGCATAGTGTCTATATGGACAATTTTTACAATAGCTACCATTTAGCTAAACAGTTACTTTCAGCTAAAACACATTGTACCGGTACTATTAGAATATGCATAAAAGATTATTCTGAACTGATAAAATTTGCTAAATTGAAGAAGGGAGAGATGATTGGAAAATATGCAAATGGAATTCTAATAGGAAAGTGGAAAGATAAAAGGGAAATGACGGAAGTAACTAATAGAAGAAATGAAGTTAAAAATAAACCTCTGCCCATAGTTCAGTACAGTAAATACATGCCTGGGATTGATCGTCAGGATCAGATGTTATCGTATTACGGCCGCGAAAGAAAGACACTACGCTGGCTTTCAAAAATATTTATTCACACTCTTCCATTGATGATGAATAATGCTCACTAAATATTTAATAAATGGCCGCCATCAACCATTCTACGATTTCAGGATGGGCGTAATGAAGCAATTACTTCAACAGCCTGAACCACAAAGGCAATCAAGGGATCATTTACAGCTGGAAAATATATTATAAGAGAGGGATAGCCGAACAGCAGATGATAAAATAAAAAGGAAGCAATGCAAATCGTACTATGAGACATCAAAAACTCGTAAAGACATAATTTACGTCTGCAGAACATGCTCAAACGAGCCCGGGTATTATTTAGGCTGCACCAAAATAACACTTACTTAATTTTTTTTGTTTCGCTTTGTGTTTTTTGTTTCTTTTAGGTATCTTATAATTTATTAAACAGACACTAATTTTAAATATTGTTTATTACTAAAATTTTAATGTGATTGGCATTCGGGGGAGTGTTCGTTTAAAATAGGCAGCGAACATGTTAAGCAACATATTAACGAAGTTCAGCAACCGATCCGTCCAATGAGAGACAGAGCTGTTTCTCTGGGGGTTGTTCCTCCCCGGACAATCAATTGGAACCCAGTTTAAATCGTATGTCTTTGTTCTCGGCCCTTGCATTTATTCACTGCATTTGTTTTATAACTGTCATTTGGTGTGACAAATATGGAAGTAGAAGGTTTGCAGATCATATTAAATTAATTATTAATTTATTTTCTGTTACATTTATATTATATTTAAATTTAAGAAACATCGATCGAAACCTAGAGTTAATTTTTGTGAAATATTCGATTACTAGTGTTTTTGTTTACTTGTCAAGCCTTAATTTTGTCACCGGCCTGTTATTTGGAATATATTTTATTAAGTACAGTAAAAAAACATCGCGCCTACTTGCGCCAATTTGATATTCGATAGTGTAAAATGTATGTAAATTAGACTTCATTCTTTTTTTAATTCGCGGATACTGCAGAATCAACTATGAGTTTTACCAGGAGAGTTTTATACGATATCATTCGTGACTGTAAAGGAAGGAAAATTGAAGATAAGTTCGAATTTTTGGCTAAAATAGCGCAATGTCCCAAGGACAAAAAAAGTATTCTGGATTGTAGCCAGAGGTTTTTAACACCGAATTCCAACAGAAATGAGTAGCAGCAAGTCACAAGGAAAACCGCTTCTTGTATATTAATGAAGAATGGGTTAAATCATCAATACAGTGCAAAAGTTACACATAAACCGGGAGGCATTGTCCATTTTCGTGGAAGGTGACTTCACCAGAAGACAATGGGAAATCCTTTGTAGTTCCAATAAGAGTATCTACCCATGTTACTAATTAATTCAAAACAGAAACGTGCATTGAAACCCAACTGCAACGATTACTAGATCACACTGAAACTCGTCTGTATAAATACCTTGTAGTAGTGATAGGAACTTTGTACAGAGGAAGAAAGGCCTATACATGGAACTTATATCAAAATGGGAATGCGATGGGTCGCAATTAAAAAATATCCAAAATAGCTCAGAAAGTGACACTAATATATTTTAAAGTTCCCTAGCGACTGCTCGTCAATATAAATGGCAACAAGCAAATTATATGGCAAAATCCAAAGCCGTGAGCAGTAAGATTTTAATACGATCAAAAAAAAAACCGCACGTAAATGTCGAAGCATTGCAATTTGGACTATCCGTTCTACACGCCAGTATTCGATTTTTTAAGTCTTTTCTCCACCTCGCTTATAAGCTCCCATTAAAAAAGTGGCAAGCGCGAACTCACGAAGAAAAAAAATGTTAAAGAAACACAAAAGAAGATTCAAAAAGATTTTAGGGAACAGATCGGACTGCTCGTGATGACGTACCCAAAGCAGTATTCGAGAATACCAATGATGGCAACACATCACAAACATTTTTTACAGATCCGGGTACATCTTCCCGAATTACTGGTATTAATGTGGATCTTATCAAATGATTTAGAGTAATATTTGAAGTTACTTAAATTGGGATTAGCATAAATGCCGATAAATTCGATACCTATACCTAAGCAACAGCAAAGTTGTATGTTGAACAGTATGGATGGCGTCCCATGTCACCTACAATTCTGAAAGTATTAATTTATGGAGCTCAGATAATAATTCACGCAATTTTGCCTATAGGGCAATTATCGGAAGAAGAGGCTGGCTCGACATAAAAATTTTAGACAGTGCAGAATCGGTTTTTCCCGAAAATTTTCAACAGTAAAGTGTAACAGAGATGTTATGAATACATAGTTATTAAGTTCTGATCCTTATTTAAGCTCAACCACACCAAAAAAGAATACGAAAAAAAAGCGTTTTCAAGAGAGGCACTCGATCATATGGTCGCAATTACACCGCCATCTTTGAGAGAGGAAGTCGATGAAGATTTAGAGAAAGACGATGAATATGAAGAAGCAGGTTAAATTAAAAAAAATATATTTTCTTTTCTATAATTAAACATCACACACACACACGCGCGCACGCACACGCAGATGATGCAGGCGCAAGCGCACACGCACGGAGACGCACACGCGGATGAAGACGCAGACGTAGACGCAGACCCACACGCAGATGAAGACGCAGGCGCAGACAAAGACAGACACACATACAGACACAGACACTGACACAGATACAGACACAGGCACAAACGTAGACACAAACAGAAACCGACACAGGCACACACACACACACATCCATACCCGCACACCGACATCCACACACACCTCCATACCCACTCCCACATAGACAGACACACGGACACAGACACTCAGATACACGCACTCAGACACCCACACACAAACCTCCACACCCACACACACCCGCTACTACACCCACCCATACCCACACACACCCTCACCCATACCCATAACCACACACACAAAGATACACAGACACATAAACACACGGACACATACACGCACGCACACGCGCATGCACAGGCGCAGTGGCAGAAGCAGACGCAAGCACAGACACAGGCACACAGATACAGGCACACACACACACAAAGACACATACAGACACAGACACGGGCACAAACATAGACACAGACACACAGGCACAGATACAAACAGACACTCACACCCACACGCACCCATACCCATACACGCACACCCAGACCCACACACAGACAACTCCACACTCACACCTACACCCATCCACACCCTCACCCATACCTACACCACACACACACACACACACACACACACACACACACACACACACACACACACACGCACACGCACACACTGACACGTACTCACAGACACAGACACACAAAGACAGACACACGGACTCGGACACAGACACACGGACTCGGACACAGACACACGGACACACAGGCCCTCAGACACACCCCGACTCCGACACCCACACACACAACCACACACATACCCTCACCCATACCCACAACCACAGACATACAGGCACACAGAGACAGACACACACACACACAGGCACAAAGACACACAGGCACTAAGACACACAGACACTAAGACACACACATGCACTCAGACACACGGACATACAGACACTCAGATACACACGCACGCAGACGTACACGCAGATGAAGACGCAGGCGCAGACAAAAACAGGCACAGACACACACGCACACACCCATATAGACACAGACACACACACGTACACAGACACATACACAGCCCCAGACACTGACACAAGCACAGATACAGACACAGGCACAGACAGACACAGATACAGAGACACATACACCCGCACCGACACACAGACACCTCCACACCTGCACCCCCACATCAACACACCCACACCTACACCCACCAACACCCAAAACCATACCCTCACCCATACCTACAATCACACCCACACACAGACACACACCTCCACTTCCACACCTACACCCACACACATACCCTCATCCATACCCACACCCAAACACACGGACACACAGACACTCAGACACAAAGGCACGCACACAGCCTCAGCCACACACACATACACACCTCCACACCCACATCCACACACACCCGCAACTACACCCACTCATACCCACACACACCCTCACCCATACCCACAACCACACAGACACAAAGACACACATACACTTAGACACATGCACACACACGCACGCAGATGCACACGCTCATGCACACGCAGATGAAGACACAGACGCAGTGGCAGAATCAGACGCAGGCACAGACACACAGATACAGGCACACACGCACAAACACACACACACACACACACACACACACACAGAGACACACATACAGGCACAGACATACACAGGCACAAACAGACACAGAGGCACAGACAGACACAGATACAGACAAACACAGACACACACTCACACCCATACCCACACCCGCACCCACACAGACAACCACACACCCCACTCCCACAGCCACACACCTACACCCAACCACACCCACACCCATACCCTCACTCATACCTACAACCACACCCACACACACACACACACACTGACACGGATACACAAAGACAGACACATAAAACACAGACACACAAAGACACACAGGCTCTCAGACATACCCCCACTCCGACACCCACACACATACCCTCACCCATACCCACAACCACACGGAGACACAGACACACACACACACACACACACACACACACACACACACACACACACACACACAAAGACACTACAACACAGACACTGACACAGAACAGCTACAGACACACACACATCCACAGACCACACGGACACAGAGACACAACACTCAGACCCACAACACACGCACCAGACACACCACACTACACCAGGCCAGACACACACACAGCACAGACACACCACAGCTACACACAGCACACACACACACACACATACAGACACAGACACTGACACAGATACAGATACACATACACACACCCATACCCACGCCCCCACACCGACACACACACACACACAGACACCTACACACCCACAACACACCACACCACACCCACAACCCACACCCAGACACTACCAGACTACACATCACACCCACACCCACGCAACACACGCACGCACACACACACACACCACGCACACCCCACTCACCACACACACCCAACATACCTCACCATCGCACACATCCACACCCAACACAGCAGTACGCAACCACACACACACACACCACACCACCAAACACCCACGCACACCACACACACGTACACACACACACACACACACACACACACACACACACACACACACACACACACACACACACACACACACACAACACACACAACACACCAACCACAACACACACACACAACACACACACACACACGCACGCACCACACACACACACACACACACACACACACACAATACAACACGCGCACACACACACGCACCCACCCACCCACACACACACGCACGCACACACCCACGCACTCACACACACGCACCCACGCACGCACACACACACACACAAACACACGCACGCACACACACATACAAACACAAACGCACGCACGCACCCACCCACCCACACACACGCACGCACACACACACACACGCACGCACGAACGCACCCATCCACCCGCACACACCGAGGCACGCACGCACCCAGGCACGCACGCACACCCTAAAACACACACACGGACGCACCCACTCACGCACGCACGCACCCACACACACAGATCCAGACACAAACATAGACACTGACGCAGGCACAGACAGACACGCAGACACGTAGTCACACAGGCTCACAGACACTTGGGACACACAGAGACACAGATTAATAATAAAAATTTTTGTCAAAAAATATTTATCAAGGTTTTTGTTAGAAGAGCTGTTACAATCATATGCAAAACTCATCACCATTTAAAAAATTACAGAAACGTAAATTAAATACTCTGTTTCAAAGTCGAACTGGCAATTTCAGTCTCTTATACTGACGTAAAATTGAGTATAGCAAAAGTGTGACTGGGAGCATATCTATATTATTCTGAGATTGACATTGGTTATGGCTGCAACATGGTATACAGAGAATGGGGTATCCAGAATGGAAAACAATCTACACACATTATCCTCAAAAATACAAATGTTTCCACTATAAATTATAAATTAATACATATTTTTTCCACTTCGACAACGATTAATTCTGGTCTTGACGTATTTGTTACTTAGCCTATTACCTATAACCACATCTAAAACTTCAAGAATGTTTACAAAAAAAATCTTTTTAAAGCACTATTCATTTTGTTTTCAACACACTTTTCCACATTCCTATTCAAAACTTCAAATGTTTTAAAAGATGACTTTTTTAAAGAATTTTTCCATTTTGTTTCATTGTTATATTTACAATGCTCACACTTATATTTAGAACTTGAGTGTTTCACAAGATGATTTTTTAAACATTATTTTGGATGTATTGTAGGCTCACATTTGTACTTAGAACCTGAGTGCTTTGTACGATGAATTTTTAAATTTTGTGCTCACATTTATAGAATTTGAAGAGTATTGTACAAGATGAAGTTTTAAATATTTTTCTCAAATGTGTTATATGATTACATTGCCCACAGCGTTTTTTCGGAAAAAGGATTTTTAAACTATTTTCCAATTTGGTGTATAATCACATTACATAAATTTTTATTTACAATTTGAAGTGTTTTACAAAATGATTTTTTAAACTATCTTTCCGATGTGTTCTGTAATCACATTGCTCACATTTATATTTAACATTTAATGAGTGTTTCATAAGATGCTTCTTTAAACAATCTTTCCGATGTGTTGTATAATCACATTGCTCACATTCATATTTAGAAATTGCCGAGTGTTTCATTATATGAATTGTGAAACAATCCTCCCGATGTGTTGTATAATCACATTGCTCACATGTGTATTTAGAACTTGAAGAGTGTTTCATGAGATGAATTTTTAAACTTTGTTTCCAATTTGTAGTATAATCACATTGCTCACATTTATATTTAGAATTTGAAGAGTGTTTTATAAAATGATTGTTTAAACTGTCTTTCCGATGAGTTGTATAATCACATTGCTCACATTTGTATTTAGCATTTGATGAGTGTTTCGTAAGATGTTTTTTTAAACAATCCACACGATGTGTAGTATAATCACATTGCTCACATTTATATTTAGAAATTGCGGAGTGTTTCATTACATGATTTGTGAAACAATCTTCCCGATGTGTTGTATAATCACATTGCTCACATTTATACTTAGAACTTGAAAAGTGTTTTGTAAGATGAATTTTTAAACTTTTTTTCCAACTTGTTGTAAAATCACATTGCTCACATTTGTATTTAAAGTTTGAAGTGTGTTTTTTTAAACAATCTTCCGGATGTGTTGCATAATCACATTGCTTACATTTGTATTCGGAACATGAAGAGTGTTTTACAATATGACTTTTTAAACTTTGTTTCCAATTTGTTGCATAATCACATAGCTCACATTTGTATTTAGAGTTACTAGAATGATTTAAATTGTGACTTTTTAAACAATCTTCACGATATGTTGCATAATCACATTGCTCACATTTGTATTTGGAATTTGAAGAATGTTTCATAACATGAATTTTGAAATTTTGTTTCCAATGTGTTGTATAATCACATTGCTCACATTTGTACTTATAATTTAAAGAATGCTTTACAAAATGGCTTGTTAAGCAGTCTTCCCGATGTGTTGTATAATCACATTGCTCACATTTGTATTTAGAACTTGAGGTGTGCTTTAACAAATGATTTTTTAACCTTTGTTTTAAATTTGTTATGTAGTCACATAGCTCACATTTGTATTTAGTTTTTAAAGAGTGATGTATTAAATTCTTCTTCACTATTGATGAATTATAGGATTGGTTATATTCACACTGTGCATTTGTAGTGGGTTTAACAATACTGTTCATTATATTACCTACTGCACTTGAGCTATTGTCAGTTATTGAATATGAATAAGAAATTTCTTTTTTTATAATATTTACATCATCTTTAGAACTGGTGTTATATTTAGCACTACTAATGCTATACACATATTCTTCTTTTATTAGATCATGATTTACCTTAACATACGGGGTTTGAAGTAAATCTACTTGTTTTTCCTTTTCTGGTTCCAGTTTAACAAGGTTCAAGTCAATTCCAGAATACATTTTGATGTAATCCTGTGTTTTAGTACAAATTTTTGACAAGAATAAGTGAGTTAATTTAACAGATAAGATGCAATGTTGTCACTTTTGTTAATCCATTATCACACCAAGGTCTATAGTGAGTTTAGTTACACACATCTAGATCTAAAGACCTTGATATAACACGTATCAAACCCTTCAATTGGATAATATAGGCTTAGTTATTCCAAATCTTCATTGTAATAAACCAATAAATAGCTCAACACATAACAATCAAGAATTCAATGCCCTGCATAATAATACTTGTCATCGTCAAAGTCTTAGATCATAGGAGATGATCTAAGGTCAAATACACCACTGACGGTGCTTACAGTGGCGTATCCACGGTTTCATGGGCGGCTGCACTAAATTTTGCGTTATGAAATTATTGTATTAAGTGAAATATACTTACATTTAACCCGGTCAAAGTAACTCAAAAAATAAGCTTACAATCATTCGTATAAAGCTGAAAATTGATAAGAATGTTAGAAACACCATGAAAAGTCCCCATGGATCCCACATCTGCAAGAAAATTTATTCAAGGTCAAAGTTCAAAATGTGGGTTTTTTACATTTTTCAGCTAAACGGTACGTTTTATCCTAAAAATGGGTCAGCCAAAAATTGTACATCATGCAATTATCTATAAAAATTGTTGTTACATTTTTTTCCTAAGAATCGCCACTTCTGAGATATAGCGGTTCAAAGAGTTGAAAAAGTGTTGTGCTCCATAATATGCACGAATACGCTGCCTATATATTTCACAAATTAAGGCGAACACCGGTTTGAAATGGGAATGTCAGGAGTGTGACCAGATGGGTAGTGATATAGATAGTCTCAAATCTGTTATTATTGTGCTGCAGGATGACATTAAACAACTCAAGAGTGTTACGGCAGATGCACACGTATCTCGTCAATCTACACTTTTATTAACTGAGACCGTGGTTCATCAGGTGTTTGACCGGCAAAAGCGTTGTGCTAATATAATTATGTATGGCATACATAAAGCTCATTAGTCGTCTATTCAGCAGCAAAAGTCGACAGATATGGAAACTTGTGTTAAAATTCTATCTGAAATTGGTCTTAATCTACTTCAGTACGTGTTTTGCGTATTGGTAGATTAGATCCAACAAAAACCAGGCTGAGACCCCTTAACGGATATCTCGCTTCTACAGAAGAAACCATCATAGTTATGAAAAACAAATCCAAACTCAAAACCACTCAATGGTCTGCGATTTCAATCTCTCGTGATTGAACTCCAGTGCAAATGCAATATTTCAAATTATGATCAAGCAAGAGTTTGATGGTCGATTTATAACCTTAACTTAAACGTCGCCAAAGTATAACAACAATTATTAAATGGCGTCAAATTGTAACATTAAATAGCTTCAAATGGACTTAATTAATATAAAAAATAATACCAAATAATAATCGCTACTGCCGTCGGCGCATCGGTAGATTGAGATAGGGGAGAGTTCTAATTTAGAGTTTAATTAACATACCTGAAATACTGCCTGCTTCTCATAAGCTTAATTATTTTCACTTATACTTAATTCATAAAAAAATTATCTAAAAATTATGAAAAAATGATAAAATCTCGAGCGCCATGTTGTCTTTTTTTTATATATATATATATATATATATATATATATATATATATATATATATATATATATATATATATATATATAGGAACAACAAAACCTAGTTAAGGAATAATATTAAACAAATTATCAAAATGAAAATAAAATAACATGATATACATAAGTTTATTCAATATATGATTAAAACGTAAAAATCAGAAGTCATATACTATTCTAAATTATATAATAAACATTACCTTTTAACGGTTTTGTACATACACTGTAACTGGTAACTATGAAGCAGAATGGTTCATTTGGTGAGGTCAATTCTTGCTTATTTCCCTTTAAATATTGTATCCATAACTTTATTGAATTTCTTTGAAGTTTAATTCGCCAAATTTATTTATAAAAGTATGTAGAACTTGAGTTGTAAATGTAATTCAAGTAAAAATTGCCATTTAAAATAATAGTATAGTAAAATATTGACTTATACGTGCCATTAAAGATAATTATTATAAAAATGCCATATAAAAGTATGCATTAAAAAATGAGTAAAATATAAGTAAAAGTGGGTACTTAAAAGTGAGTACTTAAAAAGTGAGTACTTAAAAAGTGCCTAAAAAAAGCAAAGGCTTTAGTTTTAAATATAATGAGAAAAAAAATAACTTACCACCAAAATCTGATGGCACCAAATATAAAAAATTAGGTAAAATCATGCTTAGTGTTACATTCAGCATTCAGTGAATTAAAAAGCTTTCAGAATAACTCAAGTGTATTCCTAAAGTCTTCGCGTTGCGCGATACCATAATATAAATCCAATTTTTAAGAAAGGGAACTATAACTATTTATGAAATACTACCCAAAAGATTTGTTCTAGGAAATGCAAATTAAATTGCCATTCTCAATTCTACATATTAATAATTAAAAACTTTTCTAATATTACACCAAATAAATGAACGATTCTTAAATTAATGTACTTTTTAATACAACCACAAAAAAAGGTTGTTACAGCTTGGCTAATGGGGAAATGCTATACATAGATATCCTATTTGAATTGTCAATGTTTTGTCATATATAAAAAATACGATGCTGTCAGTTTTATGATAGATTATTGTCATAATAAAACTAAAGATTTGTAAGCAATAATATTTTATTTACTACATTTTGTGGCGATGAGGAATGAACCCGGAACAATTTCCACAATTTTTACAAATCCAGCAAGGACAACAACAGGAAATAACGGTCTTATTACAACTGTTAGTACAACAACAATCATGGGTAACGGCTCCTACACCCTCAACGAGTGACACGGAGATCAACAGGTCAGAGACAAATAGAGTTCAACAACAAATCATACAAAACTTCAAATGCGATAAATTTAATCCTTCAGTTACGACAGCTAATAATTTCATTGATTATTTTGGAGCCAAATGTAATATATGGGGAGATGAATACAAAAATATTCAAAAAGATTTACTTTTCACTTGCTTAACAACTGAAATTTTCCATGAATTGAGCGTATCCTTCACACCTGATTTTGAAACCAAGTCTTATGAGGAATTAAAAACCAAATTATTGAACTCATTTCCTACAAAGAGAACTAGATACAAAGCCGTCAACCAAACCAAACAATGGAGCAATACGCAAACACATTAAAGGAACTTAGCAAGGATTGTGGCCATGATGGCACACTACTGGAACGACAACTGCGAGATAGATTCGCAACAGATCTCAGTCATGAACAATTACAAATTGATTTGAAACAAAGATGGCCCGATTTACAAGAAACAACTCAAGATGGCAAAATAATGGAAACAACGTTTAAACAAATTTTTATCATCGCACAATCTCGAGAACTTGCTGAGGCCGATCAATCAGAGATCAAAGTTAATAGAAATCGAAAGCCTGAAAATTCATACATAAGAACAAAATCTATGAGATGAAAACTATAACAAAATCAATGTCGACGATGTGGAAATCGAGAACGGCGTAATATTAGCAAATGTATAGCAAAGGAACATCTATGCAAAGAATGTGGAATAAGAGGACATTTCGAAAACTGTTGTATCAAGTCGGGCACGGCATATCTTACTTTTCCATCACAAAATCAAAAGAAAACCAGATCAACATAACACAAGTTACAATAAAACCAGATTACAAAGGGTAAAAAAACATGTCGAGTGATGGAAGTCGATCATCAAATCGATCAGACACTCATTCCAATAGTATAGAAGAGAGTGATGATGAATACGATCCTATGTACAAAATGAATACAGCCACCAGATGCAAGGAAATTGATTAATAATATTAATTGCACTATGGACTGGGATCCTGGGTCGATATATTCAATTATCAACACAATTTTTTGGAAGCGTATTGGCTCTCCACAATTAACAGAAGGCCCAAAACTACGAGCATATTGCAACTTTGAATTAAAACCAAAAGGTTTAGCAACCGTAACTGTAGAAATACAAGGAATAAAATGAAACCTTCCGGTAGTAGTAATGAAAACAAGAGACCCAATGCTTTTTTGGAGTACAATGAAGCGAATTGTTTAACATGAAGTTTCCTAGCCCTGTATATCCTATTATGAGACAAACAGCATATACCCTTAAACAAGTACTTGACTCACATACAGAATTATTTAGCAATAAACTGGGAAAAGAAAAAAGTTATCAAATTAACGTTCATATTAAAGCTGATGCAAAACCAAAACAACTACCTGCCAGACGAATTAAATTTATAATAAAATACTTATCTTTTTGGGGCTTTTTAATGGTGTATTTTAAATTATGCAATCTAAACGTTTCGACAACACTTACAGTTATCTTCGTCAGTAGTAATATTTGTTAAAAATTGTTAAAGATGTAAATAATTTTGTCAAAGTTAAAAAATTAAAATATAAACATAAGCCTGCTATTAATATAACAGTTTGAGAAACGTATAAAGCCAACTATAAAATAAAATTTTAGTAAAGAATAACTAGGTCATTAAAAATCAAATATTGTTAAACTGCCTTAAAGATGACAAATCAGAACACTCTCTACGGCGAAAGCTAACAATAAAATTTGTCAGCCAAAAAACACATTTAACAAAATTTAATCGAATAATGATGTAAGTGTAAAGTTATGAAAAACTTCAATTTGAAAATGATAGAAGCATTCACAAATTCAAACATCACATCCAATAAAATAATTCAGTTAATTCTAACAAAGAGATATCTTTATCAAACGACGGGCTGCAGAGCCCGGAAGTTATCTAACCGTTCCCGTACACACACTAGAGGTATACGACGGGCTGTATATCCTGAAGTTACCTTATGCACTCATACACACACTAGAAGTATACAAGTACACAAACCAGGAGGTTGCTACTTCGGGCTAACGACCTGAAGTCATCTTCCATTTACTCCAGCGGCAAGAAGGGTACTTCGCTCAAATTCTACCGCTCCACCAGGAGATCCCTTTATACAGCAGTCGACGGACTGGACCCAGAATCTTATAAAGGACTCTCCACTAACTAGATATTACACATACATTACACATACAATACACCGACCTGACCCTGATGAAAATTAGTAATACAAACAAGCGACGCCTTGACCGCATTCGTAGAGATCACCCGCGTGATCCTCCAGTTATATAAATACGAACCCGAAATCCGGTAAATTCTCTCATTTTAATCCCGAGAATAATCACTTACTTAAAACACCTTCATTCCGTCGGAAACAATTCTCAGAATTGTTCAATTTAGTACACGCAATCCTAAATGGTCGTGTAAACCCGCCTCAGATTAATTCGTTTATAACAATTAATAATAGACACAATTTTTAATGATAACTAACGTAAAAGATAGTGATAAACTCCGTCTTCCCTGTATTTATTTATGGGTTAGAATAAGTTTCGCTTATACGAAAAGTTATACGCGTTCAACAGACGTTTTTCTAATAATAAAGAATTAATACGTCTTATTTCCGTGCTTAATTAAACGTTAGATATTCATTTCATTACGGTAAATACGTTCTCAACTAATTAAGAAATCCTGAGATCAGCCTGTTTAGTTAGAGTAAATAATCAAACGCGTACGTACAATTTGCATTTAAAAACGTGTAAATATTAACCTGTCCTGTGTAAAGCATTCCAAGTACTGAGTTCATATCCAGTCAGTTTGAAAACCAAATCACGTATAAGAATAGTCATGCTCACCAAGGTTACTTTAAATTATTGATTTTCTCGTTGACCTGCTTAAAGACACCAACGCGATTGTTGACGCCGGCTTATCTAATATATAGAATTTTACACAACGCCACCTCACAAATACCAGGCTACCGTGTACAGGGCAGGCCTGAGCGGTCGTAATAAACCAAATTAAATCGTCATTATTAGGATTTTTGCGTCATAACACACTAAAATTTGAACCAAAATAATTTATATTTCCACAAAAATGACTCAGGATCCAATAATCTCCACTACCGTACACGGGGGACCAACCAAACGGGCGCTGCCAGCAAAGACCTCCCGGGTAACCTTAAATAAGATTTGTTTTTTGTTGTTAATTAGGTAATATACGTTTAAAATATTTTTGTTGTACTTATTCAAAGTGTACAGTGTTGAGCACCAAAATACGAACCACCCCCGTCTTAATAAGACAAGACCCGATTTGAGCTAGACCGAGGCAAATTAAATTAAACCATCTTAATTTAATTATTGTAAAGCAAAGGCATTTACAACCACACATAAAGGACATTTCCAATACAACAGAATGCCTTTTGGAATCACAACAGCTCTCTTAATATTTCAACATTATTTAGACAAACTTTTCGAAGCAATACCTAACCTAGCTGTATACTTTGATGATATTGCAATAACTGAAAAAAATGACACAGAACACTTAGAAACATTATTCACAGTATTTAAAAAACTGAAAGAAGCTGGACTTAAAGTCAACCTAAGAAAGTGTATCTTTCTGAAAACTGAAATTGAATATTTAGGACATATGATAGACAAAAATGTGTACAACCCACTAAAGCAAAAATTGAAGCTATAATAAAAGCACCAGCACTACAGAATATTAAAGAACACATATCTTTTCTTGTTAAATTGTATGAACGATTCATTCCACACCTACACAGCCTTTGTGCTGATATTTATGCTCTAACAGGGCATAGACAAAGGTGGCGATGGACCAATCATGAAAATAAATTTTTAAAGAAACTAAAAGGGCAATTACGAAAACTAAAACTTTACCAGCTTTTGATGAAAAGAAACCTTTATTGTTAGCTTGCGATGAATCCGTAAAGGTGTAGGAGGAGGAGTTTTATTTCACACTGAAAGCAATTGCGAACAGCCAATTGCTTTTGCTTCAAGAAAATTGAAAGAATCAGAAAGCAAATATTCCGTTATAGATCGCGAAGCATTAGCAATATTTTTTGGGATTAAAAAATTTGACCAATATTTAAGAGGAACAAAATTTACCTTAATAACCGACCATAAACCTTTGATCTACTTATTGGGTACTCAACGAAACCTATCTAAACTTGTAAATAATCGCTTCGTACGATGGGCATTATTGATAGGTAGTTATGACTAGGATATAATTTATGGAAAAGGCCAAAGAACATAATGGCGGATTATTTGTCTAGAATGCCAAATCCTGATGACCAACCCTGTAAAGCAGAATTAGCCATTTACAGACTTGACAATAATTTACAGTTAAATAAACTAAACGACCTTTCACTAACAGAACAGTGCATAAGAGAACATACCAGAAACGACCCAATTTTGAAACTTGTTAGTCAATGTATTAGAACAAATTGGAAATGTAATGAACAAAATAATAATGTAAAACCATACTTTAGAAAACGTGACGAACTCTCAATAGAGAACAAAATAATTATGTGGCAGGGTCGAATTGTAATACCAGAAACGTTACATCGTGAAAGTTTACGATATTTACATATGGGTCATCCAGGTATATCAGCAATGCGAGCGTTAGCACGCTTTTACATTTAGTGGCCATCGTTGGAAGAAGACATAGACACGTATGTTAAAACATATCAAAAATATCAAGAAAACAGACCCAATAATCCTGAGTTACCGATTTATTCATAGTCTATACCTGAAAAGGTCTGAGAAAGAATTCAGATAGTTACTGGACCTTTTGAGGAACAATATTGGTTAGTACTCCCTGATGCTTTATCAAAATGGATAGAAGTCAAACCAATGATCAAAATCACTACCCAAAAACTTGATGAAATATTTCGATTACCGCAAATGATAGTATTAGATAATGGAAGTCAGTTTTCTTCACATGAGTTCAAAGTATATTGTAAATCTAAAGGTATCTATCATGTAACATCATCACCGTATCATTCTCGAACAAATGGACATGCCGAACGCTTGGTACGCACTTTCAAAGCAAGAATGTCAGCAAGTGAAGCAGACAAATTCACATTAAAGCAGAGACTGCAAAATTTTCTTTTCTCATGCAGAAATACTCCACACAATACAACAAACAAATCTCCAGCTCAGATGATGTTCGGTCGACGACTGAATTGTATTTTAAACAATGCCCGACCTAATACTAAAAGATATCTAGAGTTTAAACAAATCCAAACAAATATAAATAGTCAAAATCAAACACCATATTATCAAACAGGCGGTAAAGTTTATATCCGAACCAAGAATAAAAGTGAATGGAAACCTACTATTATATCAGAACGGACACATAGATATTCTTACATAGTGAGAACCCCAAACGTAATTGAGAAAAGCCGACATGCAAATAACATACGTCTAATGGGCATAATAAGAGATATCCCTAATGAGTCACAAACTATTTTACATAATTTAAATCATACATTAAATATTAACTCAAACAATTCACCTCAAAACACTACTATTCAAGAAAATATTCCATAATAATGACGGAAAGACAATTAACACCAAATCCAGAGATTACGGACCCATTTAATGTTACTACTGTCACGAGAGAACAAACCTTTTCTCCATCTCCGTCACTACGTGGAACAAGATCTAGCACTCGAACAAAAAACAACCTTGACGACTATATATATATATATTATATATATATATATATATATATATATATATATATATATATATATATATATATATATATATATATATATATATATATATATGTCATGGCCAAAATAATTTCAAAATTGGGGATAAATTGTTATAATAGGGGATAGAGTTCAAATTATAATTTGTTGACAAATTAAAATAAACATAATTTACTCTTTGATATGAATTTAATTGCATTTAAAGGTAAAGGTGAAATCATGAAATATTCTTTATTAAATAAATTCCAAGTAATAATAAATGGATGGTATGTGAAACACACCTTTGTTAAACTTGCACAATAACGCATGCGTAGCGTCGTAACTGAATTAAATTGCAGCCTGTCAAAAATGTCAAATAGAAAAGTCTTAAATATGTGAGTTTAACTATTTTGTTATTAAAATTGAAATGTTGATAAAACAATAAAGGTTCAATTACTTTACAGATGTTTATGCCATATTGCACAAACATATACACATACAAATAATCAACGCAAATGCAGGAAATTACACAAATAATGAAAACAATTTAAGGGTTAAGATAAATAAAAATCACTCACATGTGTATCTGCAAATTCCCTAAAGATGTTTTCATTTGGATGGTTCCATATGAATCTTGGGTAGACCTCTTCCCATATGTGGTTGATGATACTGGTCTCTTGTTCAAAGTGGTGTTGCATATATATCCATACTTCAACCAATGTACACTTCGTTGAAAGACGACTTTTCTTTGTGGTAATAGTGAAGTTACATATAATTGCTTACATAGCTTCAACTAAGCACTGTGTTTTAAATTATATTTTATTTACTTATTGGTTTAAAAGTTTATAAAATTTACGATTTAAAATTTTTATTTTAGGTTCGTATAACTTTAATTCAAATTCACTTTTTGTTTTAGATCCCGTTATGGAATATCGTTTGTTAATTATTATACGTTGCTTTAGAAAAATAAACATCGATTCAGAGAACTGAATAATTTTATTAACGACAAAAGTAAACAAAAACAAAAACACATCAATCGAAATTTGAACACGTAAATTTAATCGAAGCAAAATTGAAAAATTATATCGGTAACCTAACTTTATATTTAATCGTAGGTTAAAAACAATTGTTTCTGATGTCTCGACTCTTCACTAACCGCGTTTGAAAATTTTCGATAATAACGAAACTTAAAACTTACATGTTAACGCAAAACTATCAACACTTTGACTTTTTGTCAGAAAAATTAAAAATTGGACGAGAGTGAGAATTCAGGAGCAATTCCTTATATACTATTCTGTTAGCTACAAAAATTTCAACTTTTTCTGTACCATACAAACAAAGTAACCAAGCCTCTGATTGGTTTAAACAAATTTGAAAACTTAACTAAAATACAAATTATGCCATAACTTTCTTAAAATACTTTGGATTTACATTTTGGTGACGGAATTGGAATCTGTGCAGAATTCCGCACAAAACAATACCTCACGAGCCACATATTGCTTCATAATTGTACGATTTGACATATTCTAATCTAAATTTACTTATATCTAAGAAACCCTAGATTCTACACCTAAACTAAATACATATTCGTAAACTATACGAAAAACTGTATTAGAATACATTTATTTAAACTCGTATATCTTAACTTAAAAGGAAATTTCTTTTTCATATAGGAAATTTATGTAGTTAACCTCATTTTCATAATTTTGTTTATATAGCTTGTACAATGTAAATTTCTACATGAAAACGAGGGAAACCTCCTATTAATTACTCTAATAATTTATTTTATGCTCAAATTATTCTATAAAAACTATAATTTTGCAAAAACCTTAAAATTAAAACTTAACCTAACTTTATACAATTATACACATAATTTGCGTATACAACATCCTAATTACTTAAAATGTTACTCTAAGACTTAAAACTGTCTTCAACATCAACACTGTTCACTTTTATTGTACTGTCTAAAACTTTGTCAACTCAACAATCCATATTGTTAAACACACTTCTGCAGAAATTGTTCACAAAAAGTACTTATATGTAAAATATCCAAATGTAAAATTGTTGTTTATATTGTCTTTAATGTTTACAATGCACTACCGCTTCTCTTGCACTTTTTGTACACTATGTCTGTGAGTGAAAACTAAACCGTGACCGCACCATAACCCTTTCTTAAAATGTAAATCTTTCCTGTGTTGTAACTAACTCGATACATATTCTAGATATAATTATAAACCTAATCCGTGTGATAAACATCTGTAAGGTTTCTAAAATGCCAAAATACTTTGAATAAACTGTGAATTTATTGAAATATGTTCTACGAATTTAATCGTACTTACAAATATAACTCCTTCTAACCTTCCTCACATGCTCCTTATATAGCCCAATGCTTTTTATGATTAAACAAACTTGTGCAAATTTCACCAAGCCTGTTTCGTTAAATCAAAATCAATTTCTTTCACTCGTCTACTGTATTACTTAATAAAAACAGTGTAAATATACTCTAGTTTATCTCAATTTGCCCACTATAAAGGATACAAGCTTATTCACTCTAGTCCCTGTCTTAAACTTATATCTAACCATCTCTCTCTCTCTCTCTCTCTCTCTCTATATATATATATATATATATATATATATATATATATATATATATATATATATATAGATATCCTTTTTGAATTGTCAATGTTTTGTCATATATAAAAAATATGATACTGTCAGTTCTATGATAGATTATTGTTATAATAGAACTAGAGATTTCCAAGTAATATAATTTTATTTACTACAGGAAACTAACATCAAAATTAGATATTTTAATGATACTCCTAGAATTGTGAAGTCGGAAAACTAGTATCGCCCAACAGATTCTCTAACACAATTTTGTTGTCTATCTACTACCAAAATACACGTGGTCTAAACAGTAAATGTCATTTGTTTTATGTTAATTGTTGTACTATGATGTCTGATGTAGTTATATTAACTGAAACATGGCTATCTGAGTTTGTTAATAGTATGGAACTATTTCTACCTAATTATAGTGTTCTGAGAGGCGATAGGGATTTTACAATGACAAAACGTAGAGGTGTCTTAATTGGTCCAAAAAATTGTATTAGGTTTTCAATTGTAAATACGTAATCTTGTTCCCTCAATTGATGTAATACTTTGTAATTGTCAATTGTCACTCACAAATTTCACAATTTCTGCTGTATGTATCCCACCTGATACTAACGTATGTAACAAAAGTTTTCGGAAACAGTATATAATCTCAATCCTAAATAACTTCGAATTTAGTCGCCTTTGGAATCAAGTGTCAGAAAATAAATTAAACTTCAATGCGTCAAACTATATTTGTCAAATATTAAAAAGTTGTGGAGTACAAACTCGATATCCGAAAATCTGTGTACAACCTAGTTGGATAGTTGCCAAAACGTGAAATTGTGAATACATTTACAGGTCAGAATGTAGCAGTTTCGACCATTCATAAAACCATAGCTGAATGTGAACAAGGTATACCAAGTGTAAACCTTCCAAAACCTAAGCGGCCGAAAGATTTGACTAATCCCGACTCAAATAGGTGATGGAAGCCGCAAAGGATCAATTGGGAAAATCCACTCGGAAATTAGGTCGTATGTTTCGAGTAATTCACATGACCGTTAGTCGAGAACTGATCAGAAGGAGACTTACGTATCGGAAACGGAAGAAACGTCCAAAATACACTGATGAACAGTTACGCAGAATCCCAATATGTTTCCGTGCATTAAGAAGATTCCACTTCACAGCTAGCAAAGTTGTGATTATGGATGACGAAATGTACTTCACGTTGTCTCATTCGGAAATTAAAGGTAATGACGGGTTTTATACAGCTGATATACGGAATTACCCAAATAACGTGAAATATAAATCAAAAATGAAATTTGAAGACAAGGTGTTAGTCTGGTGTGCCATATCAGCTAGAGGAATTTCAAGACCTTACGTTGATCGTGTTAGAGGTGAGTGTTGAATTTATAATAGGAATTGCAGATATAAATTCTCAGTGTCGGAAAGAACAAAAACAACGTGTTGCTTACTTTTATATTTTAATAAGACTGCTTCATATATATAAACTAACGGTGTGTCTACTACCAACGACACAGTGCAGATGTCGCCACTTACCGGAACTCTGCTAATTTATAGTACACCAGAATATATATTTATAACAGTGAGGCATTGGATTCGAATATTACTGAGCGGCGTCTTCCCAAATTGGTTGATTTTATTAACACACATCACCTTAACGATGATATTATACTTTGGTCTGATCTATCATCTTGTCACTATCCTAGAACAACAAGAAATTGGTTAGAGACTCACAGCATCCCATTTGTGCCCAAAAATGACAACCCCCCCGTATATACCTCAGGCTCGTTTGATTGAAGATTTTTGGGCAATATTAAGTAGAAAGGTTTACGACAATGGTTGGGAAGCTCAACACGAACAACAGTTACGTCGTCGAATTTTCCAAAAAATTCGCTAAGTAAACAACATCACCGTCCAGAACGTGATGCGACAGGTTAATCGAAAATTGCGTACCATTGAAGACCATGGCCCTTTGAGTATCATTTAGGTTGTGTTTGTTGTTAAGTACCTAAAAAACTTTGGTTACATACGTTACTACTGCTGATTTTGAATTATTTTTTATGTCTTAGAATTACTATTAGTTGATAAATATGTTCTATTAATTGGTGATTTTAATATACCACACTTTAATGAAAAACCAAGTAACTGCTTGAAATATACAATCATTGCTAACTGTTAAAAATTCAACAATATAACTCTGTAAGTAATGCGATTCATGGTTTGCTTGACTTGGTTTTGTTTAACTTAATTACTCACTTCGATATGTAAAGATCTGATAGCACGTTAGTCTATAAGGATACGTATCACCCCGCTTTTAACTTCATATTACGCTTATCGGCCACGAATGCGAACATTAAATCTCCCTGTGTCTACGTTACAATTTTAGAGAAGCTAATTATTATTAATTATATCATATGTGTCTCATCGATTGGTCCATACCTAAGGAAATCAATGATGTGAATGTAGCACTGAGTTTAATGTATGAGAAACTGTAACAAACGCTTGATAAATCTGCTCCCAAATACGAACAAAGCAATTCCAAATATCCAATTTGGTTTACACCCGAATTAAAGTATAATTTAAAAACCTAACAATCATGGCTTTTAACAAAAAATAGCTTCTATTTGGCGGAATTTCAGGCTACTTGCAAAAAGCAAGCTAATTCTGCTTATGTGAACTACCTGCGAAAGGTGGAACAAAATATTAAAAACAATCCTAAGGAACTGTGGTTGATTATACCTTGACGTTGTTACGTATGACTGTCCTAAGGATATTATTAATGGCTTTGCGTCTTACTTCTCGTCTAACTCCCGTACTAATTATCGTCGTCGTGTGAGTTATAGTCATAATTTTAACTGCTGTCTTCATTTTTGAATTACACCTGTAACAGAAAATGAAGTACTCAAACTCTTAGAGCATTTCCCCAATAACTCCGGATGTGGTGAAGATCAGCTTCCAAGTTATTTGATACGAGATTATAGATTTGTTTTAGTTACGCCGTTAACCTTAATAATCAACTTGGCTACCATGGGTTCTGCTTTTCCTGATAAATGGAAAATAGCTAAAATTACGCCTGTCCACAAAAAAGGTGATAAATCCTGCATCAAGAATTACAGACCAATCTCTATACTCAATAATTTTGCGAAAATTGTTGAGTCAGTAATTCATAACACCATTTACTCTAGTGTCAAACCGTTCCTCTCAAACATGGGTTCTTGCCTGGTCGCTTAACTACAACGAATCTTTCTTACGGATGTTGATATATATATATATATATATATATATATATATATATATATATATATTATTATGTTGTTACTAGTCTATTCGACATTTGAAAGCTTTTTCTTTTCAAGAAGGTTGACAAAGGTGAAATTAAATTTAAATTAATTTATGACACTTCAACCTTCTTGAAAAAGGAAGCAAAGAATTTTCGAAACGTCGAATAGACTGTAACCAACACGAGTTAAACCCGAAATAAGTTTAATTTTCAATATGAACACTCGTGGAAACTTAAATAATAATAATAAGAATAATAATTATATATATATATATATATATATATATATATATATATACTGTTGCTTATATACACCACAGGTGCTTTGGATTTCTACTTATATACTTAGTATAGTAGCACAAAAGTTCTAAATACAAATGTGAGCAATGTGATTATACAACATATTATAAATATTATTTAAAACATCATCTACTAAAACACTCATCAAGTTTTAAATACAAATGTGAGCAATGCGATTATGCAACAAATAGGAAACCAAATTTACAGATTCATTATCTTACGAAACACTCTAAGTTCTAAATACAAATACAACTTATAAGAAAAATAATTAAAAAAATCATTTTGTGAAATGCAAGTTCAAAATACAAATCTGAGCAATGTAATTATGAAACACATCGAGATTGTTTAAAAAGTCACTTTTTAAAACACTAAATACAATTGTACCTGAGCAATGTGATTTCACCAAGAAATTTGAAGCAAAGTTTAAAAATTCATTGTACGAAACACTCAAAGTTCCAAGTACAAATGTGCGCAATGTTATTATATAGATTGGGTCAAGTTTTTAGTGTGCATAGGTCTTTTAATACATTGGTTTTTATGAAACGTTCCCACCTCTAATAACATCATTCATGTTAAGATCTGTAATGTTTATTTTTCCGCCTTTCGATATGTTAACAAATCATTACAACCACGTTAATTTAGATGTAATGTTACTCATTACTCCCATAGGCCCGTAATAACTTTCCCGTTACCATCGAAACTGAAAATTCTTTAGATAGAGACAGAAAATTATTAATAAATGCGCTAGAAAGATGTAAATTTACCTTTTCTCGAAATCTAGTTGCCATGAAATAAATGTGTAGATAGTTTGTCAAATAAACGTCAGTCTAACAATTAAGTAATATGTATTTAATAAAAATGCTGTTTGCAATTATAGTGCAAAATAAAATCTCTTCAAGAGGAAAAATATTGTACGCGCTACAGGAGTAATGTGGGTTACAGGCTCAGCTTGTTACGCCCGAAGCTACGCTTCGGGCGAAACCTCAAGCTTCGACTGTAAAATGCCACATTACTCCCTAGCAGCGTAAATAACTATTATGTCAAGCCTTTGACATTAAAAAATTGTGTTTTACAGAGTAACAAAATATTTAATAAAAAAATAAAATGCATCATATAGAGTCATTCGATAAACGAAACAATGAATTTATTTATTGCGCTGGTTTTGAAAATAGACCACCACCAAGCGCGTCAACACTTAGGGTCGTGTAACATTATTATTCTTATTTAGAGATCTAGTAGTTAGACTGAAAAAGTGTAAGATGAACTGTAAAATACTGCTCAATTAAAATAAACAAGATTAAATAATACAATTAATTATAAAACATGGCGCAGTCGATAAAAACCAAAACATTACGCAACATTAATTAAAAATATAAAAATACAGAAGAGTATGGTCGGGCCGGCGAGAGGTCTCTTATGACTCTTCTTTTAGTAAAGTATGGTTTAAGATTTTAAAAACTTATGTCGTTATTGGTCTTGGGATACCGTTCGTCGCATTTCGCAAAGGTTAACATTCTGTTACCAAAATCGGTTAGACGCCATTGTTTTGGTGGAAAACAAAGGATTTGGTACGGTGTAGTTTTCTTGTGGTTCTTAAGACTTTTCCATTTAAAATTATGTTGTAAGTAATGGTTGGATGTGCAGCTTATGGTTGTAAAAGCCACAGCAGTTCAAAGGATCCTGAAATTTCCTTTCACAGGTACATAAAAATTTGCATTCTTTCACAAATATTTTTTATCTCGGATATCTAGAAAATTATATTTTATACAATTATATTTGAGGAATATAAGTATTAATAGAGATATACGAAGCCGATTATAATATTTTGGTTTGAAATCTTATTAAGCATAATTATTAAATTAGCGTTGTCGTGCTTATTTTCACTCTGTCACCAGTGGCGTACGGTTAAGATTAAAATAACAAATAGGAATTTTTAACAATCAGTCTCGACAGGAGGATTCTGTACGAAGCAAATTAACGAAATTAATCCTATTTAAAGGTCAGTAAAATGTTTTTTGTAACCACAATAAAACTGTTTTTCTATATGGGTGTTTTATTAATTCCTAAACCTGAGAATAACTTAATTTTATGGTTAACGTAGCCTCTACGCTACGCCACTGATACTGTGGCATTGGTCCCAAATGGTAACAGATTCTTACGCTGCATTATACGTCCACTATTATTACCTAGTCTAAGTTATTGGTTCATATAGTTAGTAATTTTGAATACCAACAAAACATCGTCAATATTTCTAGGTTATTTTCAAATTTAAGCCGCGTTGTCAAATTTAAATAAAATTATTGTTCGAATATCTCGGGATTTAGCATCCTAAAGATCTTAAAAATCCCTATCCATTCGTGTAAATAAAGTCGAATTTCGTTTAAGCTCTGTTCGCACTTATTCTGTTGTATGTAAAGTCCACCGAGTGTGGGTAGTCATATGATTATAATATATTGTACAACTGTAAACGATTATCAGAACCGAGACCGGGTCAACAAAATTTCGTTTTGGATCTGTTGTATAAATTAATTATATCAATAATTTTTAATAAGAAGCGAATTAGCTAGCAGCAGGCAGTGCCCGAATGAAGTGCGAAAAGTTTGGTTAATTGCGGAGGATCGTTTTTAACCTACAGATCTCACTGCGTCAAAAGAGTCAAGACTAATTTTGATATCGAAGCCACTTATAAATAACTGATTTTGTCAAATAAATACACTATATTGGATGTTAAAAATGAGATTTATTATTAGTTAATAATATAACCGATTTTAAAAATCTCAGTTTACAGTTTGTCAATATATATATATATATATATATATATATATAACGAATGTAAACCTAAGTACAGCTACAGAGGTATAAGTTAAATATAATAATTCTTTACAATGTTATAAAGTAACTAAGATTCTAATTTTTGCTTTAAATTCAAATATTGGACATCTTATAATTAAAAATCATCACCTTAACTTTCACTATCATCTTCACTCGACTCTCCGGCATTGATTACTAGAGGTTTTACCACTTCCTTGGCTCTTTTTGAACGTCCCACCACTGGCTCATTTCCTTTTCAGCGTGTAAAATACACTTTTGCCACAGTTCGCCAGTTCCTTGGTTTAATCAATCTCTCCATAGCGATAAAACATTCTCGTCCCTGAAGCCCTGTCTTCCAACGTTTTTGTTGTAATATTGTTTACAATTTACCTACATTAACTCGATAGGGTTGAATTGGCAGTGATACGGAGGTAAACGTAATATTTGATGTCCCCATTGATGAGCGATTTCATCAATTGCATATATTTTTGGAACTTGTAAATTCTTGGCATTTTGTAATAATTCCACTTTCAGCATATCATTCGAATGAAGAATGTTGTGTTTTCTTAAAATTGAAGATCTTTCTTCCAACTACTTGAAGGTAATTTTTCTACTAACGTAGAATGATAACTGGCATTGTCAAGAATTATCAAACTTGGTTTTTCTCAATTTGGTAAAAGCTGTTCTTGAAACCATTTTTGAAATAAATCAACGTTCATATTATCGTGGTAGTCTGCTGTCTTACTTTTACTGGAAAATACCAATGATGAATTAGGTATAAAACTATAGTTGTTGCTCGCACTCAGTACGATAAAACTAAAATTTGTTCGGTTAATATATTTTTAACAAATCGGACTATTTCAATTACCGTTTCCCTTCTCCTAGTGGTTTGTCTTTTGTGCTTTTCAAATCATCATGCCATGATTTCCGAACGCTTCATCGACTAAAAATCCACGTCTCAGCCAAAAAGACAGGATCGTAACTAATTTCACAACTTTTATTAGCAAATTATTTTCGCAAAAATGTTGCTCGAGCACCAGCAATATGAACCTGCTCCATTAAACGCCTTCTTCCATCGTCAACTTTGAATTCAAAACCAATTTTGTGTAACAATTGTTTCAAACTTGTTTTACTGAAGGTAAAATATTTTATCTTCTTTAAGTTCAGTTTGGAGTTTTTCGATAGTAATATGTGAGCCTAAAATTAAACAGTGGTTAACTTCATTTCAACAATAATTTGTGTATTATTTACCAGTTGCATGCATGGTGTAAATTTTTCGTTTCAAAACGTCTTTCACGTATTCGCCGACATCCTCTGATTTCGACTTCAAACGCAGCCTATGTTTTTGCGGTGAATCCGGCGCCGATTTCCCAGACCCTAAAGCGAGAGCCATTCCTGCCTTTGTCCGAGTTACGGTTTTCTCCGTTCTGCCGTAAATGAGAGCAGTTCGCTGCAACTCAATATTACATAAATATAAATTTAAATAGTGAAATTTATTAGTGTACCTGGATAATGGAAGTTAAAAGTAAACTTGGCCCCTCGTTATCGCGTTCCATCTCGAAGTAATGCAGTATATTCATTAACATTACTTGAGTTAATTAAAGATTTACCTTTTAATGACATCATTATTTGCTGCAAAATAAATAAATGCATTCAATCAATTGGAAATACATTTTGTATTATAAGCTTACCTCGTAATAGTGAATATTAATAAGAATAATTTTGAAAAAAACTATTGTTTACAAATGCAATGGAAACTAATAAATTACGAAGCGAAAGATAAATTATTATAACTACAAAACAAGATGCGATTATACGAAACGAAATACGAAGAATAATTTGAGGTTAAATAACCAAGAACACATCTGACAGCGTCATGCGCTTTGACTTTAGAATCGACATACGTTTTTAAGTCCTGAATTTAAAATATATAGCAGACGTATATTATATAACCCGTCTTCCTTTAAGTGGGAACTTCGCACTAAGATAAAGGGAAACAGATATATTTCACGGTAATAATTATATCCAAATTCTCGAGTCCCCGGTGCTACTATACTAAGTATATAAGTAGAAATCCAAAGCACCTGTGGTGTATATACAACAGTATATATATATATATATATATATATATATATATATATATATATATATAATTATTATTCTTATTATTATTTTAAGTTTCACGAGTGAATTATATTGAAAATTAACTTAGTAACTGTGTTGTTATTCGACGTTTCGAATTGTTTTTCAAGAAGGTTGAAGTGTCATAAATTAATTTAAATTTAATTTCACCTTTGTCAACCTTCTTGAAAAAGAAAGAAAGAAGCTGAAATGTCGAATAGACTGTAACCAACACGAGTTAAACCGAAATAAGTTTAATTTTTAATATGATGTATATATATATATATATATATATATATATATATATATATATATATATATATATATATATATATATATATATATATATATATATTAATAAGAATAATAATGTTACACGACCCTAAGTGTTGACGCGCTTGGTGGTGGTCTATTTTCAAAACCAGCGCAATAAATAAATTCATTGTTTCGTTTATCGAATGACTCTATATGATGCATTTTATTTTTTTATTAAATATTTTGTTACTCTGTAAAACACAATTTTTAATGTCAAAGGCTTGACATAATAGTTATTTACGTGTTAGAGTAATGTGGCATTTTACAGTCGAAGTTGAGGTTTCGCCCGAAGCGTAGCTTCGGGCGTAACAAGCTGAGCCTGTAACCCACATTACTCCTGTAGCGCGTACAATATTTTTCCTCTTGAAGAGATTTTATTTTGCACTATAATTGCAAACAGCATTTTTATTAAATACATATTACTTAATTGTTAGACTGACGTTTATTTGACAAACTATCTACACATTTATTTCATGGCAACTAGATTTCGAGAAAAGGTAAATTTACATCTTTCTAGCGCATTTATTAATAATTTTCTGTCTCTATCTAAAGAATTTTCAGTTTCGATGGTAACGGGAAAGTTATTACGGGCCTATGGGAGTAATGAGTAACATTACATCTAAATTAACGTGGTTGTAATGATTTGTTAACATATCGAAAGGCGGAAAAATAAACATGACAGATCTAAACATGAATTATGTTATTAGAGGTGGGAACGTTTCATAAAAACCAATGTATTAAAAGACCTATGCACACTAAAAATTTGACCCAATCTATATAATAACATTGCTCACATTTATACTTGGAACTTTGAGTGTTTCGTACAATGAATTTTTTAAACTTTGCTTCAAATTTCTTGGTGAAATCACATTGGTCAGGTACAATTGTATTTAGTGTTTTAAAAAGTGACTTTTTAAACAATCTCGATGTGTTTCATAATTATATTGCTCAGATTTGTATTTTGAACTTGCATTTCACAAAATGATTTTTTTAATTATTTTTCTTATAAGTTGTATTTGTATTTAGAACTTAGAGTGTTTCGTAAGATAATGAATCTGTAAATTTGGTTTCCTATTTGTTGCATAATCGCATTGCTCACATTTGTATTTAAAACTTGACGAGTGTTTTAGTAGATGATGTTTTAAATAATATTTATAATATGTTGTATAATCACATTGCTCACATTTGTATTTAGAACTTTTGTGTTTTGTAACATGAATTTTTAAGTTTGATTTCCTATTTGCTGCATACTCACATTGCTCACATTTATATTTAAAACTTGAGTGTTTTACCAAATGATGGTTTAAATACCTTTGCCTATGAGTTGTATAATTACATTCCTCACATTTATATTTACAGTTTGAAAAGTGGTTTAAATTGTGACTCTTAAACCAATCTTCCCGATGTGTTGTATAATCACATTGGTCACATTTGTATTTAGAATTGGAAGAGTGTCTCAAAACATGAATTTTGAAATGTTGCATCAAATGTGTTGTATAATCGCATTGCTCACATTTATATTTAGAATGTAAAGAATGTTTTAATAAATGCTTTTTTAAACAATCTGCACGATGTGTTGTGTAATCACATTGCTCACATTTATAGTTACAATTTGAAGAGTGTTTTACTAGATGACTTTTTAAATAGCCTTTACAAAATGTTGTATAATCACATTGTTCACATTTGTATTTAGAACTTGATGACGTGTGTTTCATAACATGAATTTTGAAATTTCGTATCAAATGTGTTGTATAATCACATTGCTGACATTTATATTTAGAATTTGAAGAATGTTTTAATAAATGCTTTTTTAAACAATCTTCGCGATGTGTTGTATAATCACATTGTTCACATTTATATTTAGAATTTGAAGAGTGCTTTACAAGATGATGCTTTAAATAGTCTTTATAATATGTTGTATAATCACATTGCTCACATTTGTATTTAGAACTTGACGTATGCTTTAAAAAATGAATTTTTAAACTTTTTTCCCAATTTGTTGTGTAGTCACATTGCTTACATTTATAATTAGAGTTGGAAGAGTGTTTCACAGAATGTTTTTTTAAATCATTTTTCCTATGTGTTACATAATCACATTGCTCACATTTGAATTTAGAATTTGCCGAGTGTTTTAAATTATGATGTATTAAGTTCTCTTTCACTGTTGATGGATTATAGGATTGATTATATTCACAATGTACTTGTGTGCTGGATTTGACACTATTTTTCATTTTATTAACTGCTTCACTTGAGCAACTGGTGTTATGTTTAGCATTACTAAAGCCATAGTCATATTCTTCTTTTATTAGATCATGATTTACCTTAAGATAGTGGGTTTGAAGTAAACCTACTTGTCTTTCCATTTCTGGTTCCAGTTTAACAAGGTTCAAGTCAATTCCAGAATACATTTTGAGATAATTCTGTGTTTTACTGTTTAGTCTTTGACAAGTTGTCAAAGGTTTTAGTACAACTGTTTGACAAAAACATATGAGTTTAGATGCAATGTTGTCACTTATGTAAATCCTTTATATCACACATATATATCATTCAGTTGGATAATATAGCAATATAGGTTTAGCTATTGTTAGGTACGATATTAGTGGGATATAAGCTTTATTAATGAACGTATGCGAAATTTGCCCGAGTGCGTAGCACTAGTTGGGTAGTCGCATAAGTACGTTTATAAAGCGTTATCACACGTAGCTGTGTTCTTTCGCAAAGAATTAAAATCATGATTTTCACATCACGATCCTATAGTCAAAATTGAAATTGGTTAACAAGAAAACAGCAAAACACCTGTCTGATCGGATCCGGAACATAACCATAACCTCACATTTTTGTGTTTATTTTTTCATTCTTGAGTAAAACAAAACAGAAAATTTGTTGTTTGGAATATAACAAAAAAAAAATGGATATCGACTATTGTATTGTAGTATGTAACCTATTTAATAGACAGAGTAATTGGATTATACCTTAGTTGTTGATTTTTTGAAAAGTTTAATTGATGTACCATTAGATACATTTGACAGTAGCAGTACCTAGTGATGAAGACACAATGGCAAAAGTCCATAAAAAATACGTGTTGCTAGTTATATTGAATCTACGGTACAGAATGTGGGAAACGAATAGGGGTAAATATTAACCCTTAGTTGGTAATGTCGGTCTCTGAGACCGCTACGGTTTTTGTATCTTGCATGTTGGCAACAATTATTGTGTTGTAGACCTGTAGTTCTGTATATGCTTCATTTGAGTACTGAACCTTCGGTAGGTTGCATGTGTTTTCCGTTATTCTGTTCTGTTCCTTGATAATAAAGAGTTTATTTCAAAAGTACACCGTCTGTGAGACCGACATTACCGCAAAGGTAGGTATTTACTTTAATGTTTTAGTGCTGTGATCTCTCATTCGTTATTTTCTTGAGTTCGCTAACCTCTTTTTATATATTTTCGATTCTGTTGCAGATGTCGGGAAAGTTATCACGTAGTACTGTTTCTCGCAAAATACTTGAAATGGTGCGACATGAATCTGACGTGAGTGTTGATGATTAAACTCCGACGATTCATATCTTTTTTTTGGGAACGAAGAATCACTTGAGGACGATTTATCACTATCAGATGAGTGCAGTGAGTCAGATGTAGACGATGTTGCAATGGATGTAGAAGAAGGCTTCAACTTCCAGCCTGACGCCAACGACGATCGTGTTGACAGCGATTCTACTCAAGAAACGTCAGCGGCAACAATTTTTTACGGTAAGAACAATTGTATGGCTTGGAATTCGGAACCACACAGCTTGGGTACGAAAACTCCCCAAAGAAACGTACTGAGGATAAAGTTATCAACGTGTATAGGACAAGCGAGTCAATTGACAAGTAACCCGGGACCAAGCGATGTTTGGCGGTTGTTTTTTACTGACGTAATGATAAATGAAATTGTAGTAAACACAAATAAAAATTTTGAATCTATTAGAGCCAAGTTGAAAAATCCAGATTCAGCTAGCTACAAAAATACCGATCAAATAGAAATTGAAGCTCTCTTAGGACTTTTAGTTCTGTGTTGTATTTATAAATCATCGAGGGAGAACTTAGCATCTCTTTTTTCAACGACTTCTAAAGGACGTCCAATATTCCGGGCCACCATGTCATTGAAGCGATGCAACACTCTGCTGCTGGCATTACGATTTTATAATGTTGAAACTCGTACAGAACGAGAAAAAAACGACCCAGCAGCAGCCATTTCCAACATATTTCAGATGTTCATTGAAAAATGTAGACAATTGTATTCAATTAGTGCACACGCTTGCATAGATGAATCCCTGATACCTTTTAGAGGACGTTGTGGTTTTCGCATTTACATGTCGAAGAAACCAGCTCGATACGGCATAAAAGTTCTTTGTATGACAGATGCCCATTCTGCCTATCTGTATAATGCATATATTTATTTGGGGAAAGACAGTGATGGAATTACTTTATCAGCTGACGAAAGGAAGTTTCAGAAACCAACTCAAGCTGTTATTAGACTTGCAAAATGTGTATATGGAACGAACCGAAATGTTACATGCGACAATTGGTTTTCTAGCATTGAAGTTGTAAACGAATTATTGAAAAACAAATTGACATTAGTAGGTACTATGAAAATCAACAAGAAGGACATACCAAACGAATTTCGATATGATAGAAAAAAGGTCATTGGTAGCAGTATTTACGGATACACAAAAGATTTGACGTTACTATCTTACATTTCCAAAAAATCTAAATGTGTAATTGTTATCTCATCAATGCACAAGACAGGATATACGGACGAGAAGACTGGTAAACCAGAGATCATATCCTTCTATAACGCAACGAAGTCGGGTGTGGACACCATGGACATGAAATGCAGTAACTATTCTGCAAATCGGCGGACACGCAGATGGCCCCTTGCTGTATTTTATTATATAATATCTGTAAGCTGTGCAAATGCTTACGTAATCTTCCTTCATAAAGGAGAAATGAGCCGCTTTCACTTTATGGGAAAGTTAGGGGTAAACCTTTTAAAAAAACATATGCTGAGAAGGTTAGATATTCCTTGTTTATCTGTAGAACTAAAAGAATTGATAACAAAAACTCTCAAAGAACTTGACATCGAAGTTGCTGGTGAATGATAATAGAGAAACAATAGAAGTGACAAACTGAACAAAAAGACAACCTGTAGATATTGTCCGTACTCAAAAAAACGCAAAACACAATACAAATGCGTGTAGTGCGAAACACCGAACTGTTTAGAATGTTCCAAAAAAATTTGTAACAATTGTGTAAATAGTCTGTAAAAACATTTTATGTCTTGATTTACATACTTTACAATTACGTTTTTATGTTATATGCTAGTTTTGGTAAATATTGTAACTGTAATGTATTTTTATACTGAAAAATGAAATAAAAAATGAATAAAACTATCTACATATTATTATCAATTGCATTAAATCTGTACCTAAACGTTTGCCGGTCTGTGAGACCGACATTACCTTGTATAGGTGTAAATTCGACGTTACCAACTAAGGGTTAAAATAAGTGGATAAAGGAGGTAAGTTTTGTTACACACCATATTGGCGCAATGGCGGATAGTATAGGCAATAAATGTTCCCATTGTAACATTGAATTTAACGGAGATAAAGTTATTGGTTGTGATAATAAATGTGAGAAATGGTATCGTATTAAGCGTGCTAATATAAAAAAAGAAAACTTTGAATTTTTAAGTAAATGTGATCAGGCAAAAATGGTATTGTACAGAATGCATAAAAAGTGAGGTTAATTGTAGTAATAATACATCTAATAATCAGAATATGGCAATGAAATTAAAATAGTAGTATATAGCTATATGATGAGTTTAAATAATGAAGAAGTACTGAAGCCGTAAGTAAAGTTATTAAATGAAATAATAGTTAGTAAAGACAACAAATGCATACGCAAAAGTTGATTGAACCAACACAATTGAATACGAGTCAAAATGAAACAGATGCTCATGTAAATCCCTCTATACAGGTCATGTCTTATAGTGACTGTGAAAAGGGCAATATAAAGAAGAATAAATGTCCCGAACAAAATAAAATTTTGATTTTAAAACCTAAAGATGAAAAGGTTACTCAGGATGAAGTACTACAACAATTTATGACCAATGTAACACTAGAAGAGTTGAACATTGGTTTAACAGAATGCAAATTTTCTAGAAAAGGAGATCTAGTGTTAGGATGTGAAAAAGAGGAAGATCTACAACGCCTTGAAGGAGAAATTAATAATAAATTAAGGAATGGAATAAGTGTTACACAGTCCAAGGGTAGATTGTTTAGTATGAAAATAAATGGGGTAGTGGATTATTATGTTTGGGCTGAAAACAAAATTTTTATTAAAAAGCTTATCGAGCAAAATAATATTGATGCAAATTTAGCAAATGTACAGATTTTAAAAAAAGAAATAAACCAGAATAAAGGAGTAGCATTTATCAAAGTTACAAACCAAATAAAGTCATAGGTTTTGAAACTAAATAAAATAATGTTGGGCTATGGAATATGTGACATTAGTATAAACATAAATATTATAAGATGTTACAATTGCTTGGGTTATGGTCACATAGGAAAGTTTTGTACAAGAGCTATATGTTGTAAATTTTGCGCAGGAGATGGTAGATGAAGAGCACACTGCAGACTATACAGACTGTCCATACTATCAAAAAGTGTATAACCAGATGGCAAATAAACAAATCAATTGGTAGCAATCAAAGAAAAATAATAGTTCACTAATATATCATTTAAATGTACAAAGTTTATATGCTCATTATGACTAATTAGCAAATTTTATGTTGTGCAATAATCAGAATGCAATATGTACCTTTTTATTGGAGGCCAGGGTAACAGTAGATATAACAGATAGCGAAATAAATATAGATGGATACTCAATAGTAAGATGTAACTCTGAAAATAGAAGAACTGGTGGCATCATTGCATATATCAGCAATGATATTAAAATATTGGAAAGCGAAGCCAAACATTATGATAGTGGGTGCTGGACAATAAAGGTAGCATTCAAATTACAAAAAGAAAAATATTTTATAGTAGCAGCGTATCAATCTCCTAGTGGAGATCTACAGAAATTTATTGAAATAATTAACAACATATTGGAAGAAATGGTGGAAGCTGCAGGCAATCATGTAATAATTGTACTGGGTGATTTTAATATAAACTGGCTTAATAATACAAGCATTAAGAAGAGATTGGAAAGTGTTTTTAGACAAAATGGTATAAGTCAGTTAGTTAAAGAAGCAACCAGAGTGACAAATATATCCAAAACTTTAATAGACTTAGTATGTAGCAATAATAAGTATATTCAATGTGATGTAATGGATACACCAAAAGTTAGCGATCATAAAATAATATTAAAAGAACCTAATATATAAAAGTATGATCAAGTAAATAAAACAGATTACGATCTGTTGAATAGTGAAATGATAGCATGTGATTGGAAATATGGCGATGAAGACATTGAAGAACGGTACGAGATTTTTGAATCGAATATTAAGTTAAAACTAAATGAGTGTACCACCAAAAAAGTAATTATCAAGAAAAGGGGAAAGAATTGGTTTAACAAGAAGACAAAGCAAAGTATATTAAATAGGGACAACAAATATATTGAATTTAAACAAACTGGGGACCAAAGAAAGTGGGATGACCAGAGTTAAGAAATATATGTGTAAAAACCTTGAGGGAAGAGAAAATGAAACATTATGATGAAGAAGTCAAGAGATGTGATACTAATCCAAAAAAATGATGGGGTATATTAAAAGAAGTTACCAACAAAAACTGTAACACTGAATTAATAGAGTTAGAAATAGATGGAAAAATAGAAACTGATAAAAGTATTATAGCAAATAAGTTGAATAATTATTATGTAGATAGTATAAATGACGCATAGATTAATGTTCCTACAAACAGCAATATATTAAAGTTAGACGGGATACAACATAGTTATAGTATAATAGATAAGTTTGAGGAAGTAAGCCTAAATCAGTTAAAAAGGATTATTTCAAATTTAAATAAAAAAGGTTGGGTTGATGAAATAAATATGAACATCTTTAAATAATGCTTTGATTCACTAGGGTATCCACTCAAATATTGTTAATGTATCTTTAAATAATGGAGTTTTACCAAATGATTTAAAAAGAGCAACCATTGTAGCTATACGTAAAGTCAAGGGAATAAACAAAGAAACAAATATGAGGCCAATTAATATGTTAGCACCAGTAGAAAAAATTATTGAACAGGCTGTTTACAACCAGATACTTGAATTTGTTGAAAGTAATAATAATATATTAATTCCGAAACAATCGGGTTTTCGCAAAACTCATTCTACAGAAACAGCTCTGCAGTTAGTAATAAATAATTGGGAAGAAGCACGAAATATGAATAACAAAATCTTAGCTGTATTTCTGGACTTTAAACGAGCATTCGAAACCATAACAGAAGCAAACTTATACAAAAATTGTACAAGTATGGATTTAGGGGTACTGTATTGAAATGGATAAATAATTATTTAAAGAATAGAACACAAGTAGTTAAATGCGGAAAGACACTATCGGATATTAAAAATAATGACATTGGCGTACCACAAGGCAGTAAGTTAGGCCCACTTCTATTTATCCTATATGTTAATGACATCCAGAGTGCAGTAAAGGACTGCAACTTAAATCTCTTTCCAGATGATACATTACTATACATTGCAGGAAAGAATACAGAAAACAAATCTAGAATTAAAAAATGTCATGTGTTGGATGGGCGCTAATAATTTAATACTAAATGTGTCTAAAACTAAGGCTATGTGTATAGGTGGTGCGTCGAAATATGAGATATATGTTTAAGCAGCAAGTAAAAAAAATGATTGGGTTTCAGAATTCATATATTTAGGAGTATATATAGATAATAAGCTAAAGTTTAAAGTACATATAGAAAAATTAATTAACAAAATTTCAATAACAACATACTTCTTGGGAAGAGCTGCAAAACATTTCAATATTAAAGCAAAAATTTTACTTTATAATTCATTAATACTATCAATATTAAATTATTGCGGGTCATTACTATTAAATACCAATAAACGACAAGTTCAAAATTTCGGAAACTTCAGAATAGAGCAATGCGTTCAATTCTGCGAACAAATAGATATACAAAGATAGAAATTATGCTAAAAAAGCTTAAATGGTTAAACGTGCAACAATTAATAGACAAAAATGTGCTAATTTTTATTCATAAGTTAAAGTTAGGTGCTCTGCCAAAATATCTTAGTGGTTTAACACAATGTGGAAGAAATGTGCATCCTCATAATACTCGCAACAAAAAAAACTTTTTTATCACTGGAGTAAATGAGTCAATGCTGCATAAGGCCTTAAAAAAATACAATAAATTACCGAAGAAAATAAAGGAGACTAAATCGATGTTTATATTTAAGAATAAAATCAAACAAATGTATCTATAAACTTAGATTAGTACAACTTATTTACCATTATGATTATAGATATAGATTAAGATTTATATTTTTTTAAGGGATATATTTGGTTTTTTTTTGTAGTTTTGTTGTAGTTGTTATAACTATTAAAATAATTGTTACTACTACTACTACTACTACTACATATTCTAACAACGAATTTCGAGAACATTTTCGTCTCCACTGGAGCACCGTGAATGAGCTCATAGGTAGGCAAACTATTTTGCTAGATTTTAGTACATCTTTTAAGTGATGTATAGGTTACAGGACGATATGCTACAACTCATAAAGGTGGATGGACACCAGTAACCGCAGAAAAAGCCATGTTAGCTACAATATAGTATTTAACTAATATCGAAACTTTTAGACCGTTTGCTGATAGATTTGGCAAATCAGAAGCTGCGCTCATTATACAATAAAAAAGTTTTTAAGTTTGTTGAGTAACGGATACATTAAATGGCCCACTGCAGACGAGACCAAAACAATAAGTCATGGATTTGAGAAAAAAGAGGTCTAAAAAATATCATAGGGGCCATTGATGGGTCGCATCTAGCTATTCGGAGACCATGAAGGTGATTATGTAAATCGTAAAGTTTACCACAGTGTCATTTTGTAAATGACCGAATGTATTTTATTGATGTATGTATTGGAGAGTCAGGCTCCTTGCATGATGCGAGAATGCTTTGCAAAATCAGTTTGTACAGAAGTGCAATGAGTAATGCTGCCAATCTGTTTTTTGGTGAATATCAATTGATCGGTGACTTTGCATATCCAAGATGTGACTTGCTTTTGTCACCTTATAAAGATATCGGCCAATTAACACAAGAACAAATAGATTTTAATTATGCCCAATCAGCCACACGGATTATTGTGGAACATGCCTTTGTATACTGAAAGGCAAATTTCGACACATAAATAAGTTTGATAATTTGCATTTACGGTTCATTAATAAATGTATATTAAGTGCTATTGTTTTGCATAATATATATATATATATATATATATATATATATATATATATATATATATATTGTGTGTGTGTGTGTAAGATCGTACTCCTGCGTCCCTGCTGATAATAAAGATGGTAGTTCGTGATGCTACCGCTAGAGTTAGATAGTCACAGAGAGTTGTCAAAGAGATTGTCTAGTATATTTTTGTTATTTTAAACCTAATTTAATTGTATAAATTCAGTTTACTTTCAGGTAAGAATATTAAATAGTTTTATGTAATTCCATATGTAACTTAATAAAATACGTTCTTTCAGCAATTGAATTTAAACTGTTTTTCTCCAAAACCAAACTAACCTACCAAGCACACACATATTATATAAACTGAATTTTGCAAAATAAACAATAAAATGAATGTAAAATTTCATATAGTTAATGAAAAAGGAGAAAAAAGGGTTAAAAGTGTCCAAAAATTAGAAGATGAGGTAATCTTCATATTTCCAAATACGTTAGAAAACGAAAATCACCATGAAGAACTTTTTTCAAAAAGTGTAATAAAAAACAGTGTAGCTTCTATTAATAAAAGAATTGGGTTTTAGAAATGTAGTAATAACCTTAGACAAAACATTAAAACCAATATATCTGGATGAAGAAAATAATTTTGTCTTCAAAAATTTTTATCTTGAAGAAGCATATATTTCAACAAATGATAATAAACAAACAAATTCAGAAACAGCAGATGCAAGAGTACGATCTATATATATATATATATATATATATATATATATATATATATATATATATATATATATATATATATATATATATATTTTTTGGAAGATATGGATACAAATATAGAATAACTCGTATAATATTACAAAAAATACACTGTATAAAAAACATACTATTGCTTTTGTTGTAAATAACATTCTAATAAATCCAGTTTTCGTATTTCAATTTTTAGTTTCTCTTTCTCCAACTTCATCTTTTCATCATGTCTTCGTTGTTTGCCTTATAATAGTTTTCTTTTTCTTGCTTTAAACATGCTTTTTTAGTTTTTAGTGTTTCACATGACACACTAGAAAGCTCTGTAGTACTTGTTTCAATGGAAGTGCTTGGGGATGATGGATTATTAAGGTTCTCTAAATGAATGTATAGAATAGTTTAAACAAATTATCTTTAGAAAAAATAATTACCAATTTCTTTAAAATCAGCAACACCAACTTCCAAAGTTAATGAAGATGTATTAGATGGTTTATCTCCTAAAATTTCATCAATGACGTCAAAGTACTTGTAATGTACAGAAGATTATCCAGTTCTTTTTGGGCCTTTATTGTCTTTAATGGAACGATATACCTTCAGGAGACTCAAACACTTCATTTCACACTTTTCAGCAGATCTCTAAAATAAAGTGTTACGGTTTTAATGAGTTTCTAAATTAACCGTTAGCATAAGTGAATTTCAGGGATGATAAACACTTAGGCACTCGGCTAGCTAGGGTGAGTGTTATAATTCGTGGATTCGGCTAAGGCTATGTACAAGTTTACTGATTAAAAATCTTGGTACTGTCCGTCTAAATTCTAATAACACCCAAAAATTATATTTCCAAGAAACTAGAAGTCCAGTGAAACTTTAGCAAATTTTCAAATTATTTACAAGAAGTAAAGACCGATTTAAGTGTACGGTAAGTATGCAATTTATCTACAAAATACTATGACAGCTGAATCTATCAATTCGCCGAATGTAAGTCTTAGTACGTTACTTATGTACTATAATGGTTTATGAATATTCACTAAAATTATTACATGGTGGGGTTCGTAGATAAGATCTTATCACAAAGGCACTACGTTTTCTTATACAAGAAAAACAGTAATTAGGGGAAGGTCTCTTAAAATGACATACTTTTTAATTGGCGGCTAATTTTTGATAGAAGAATAAACATTTAAAGTTGCAAAAAAATGACATGTTCGTTCAACCACCTTATTAATGTAGTAAATAAATTTGTCACATTTCTATTAATAACTTGAAAAAATGAGCTTTAAAGAAATTGAACTATGTCATTTACAACCAGGTATGTGTAAAATGACACAGTTATGGCGTATAAAATGGCATATGCACAAACAAAAGTAATTAGGTAAGTATATTAAAAAGAATTGTTATTTACAAACATCGAAATAAAATTTTTTATTCTTGGAGACACTCCAGCACATTCACTATGTGCCACATCTTGCATATAATGCAGCGAAGCCAAACTTCTTTCGATCGCGAATTTCTAAATATATCATTGCAATAGAGGCAGGCCGCATTGTAAAGAACCAGAGTCTTGTACTTATATGTTTTAGAATAAATTAGGTGCGGACCATCCTGTATGTAAGATTTCATAAGTTTACGCGATATTGCACAACCAATAATTTATTCATCACCGCTGACGTGTAGTTCTAAGAAACCGTAAGTTTCTGCACGTCAGAACGATTTTAACCAATCGCATAATGGCATCCCCGCACGGTAGCCGCGAACCGCCCACGGATGCACCTTTATAAACTCGCGACGCGCATAGAAAAGAGTTGAATCTCAGTAGATTCTCGTCAAGCTGTTCCAGAAACCAGTAGCCGCGCTCCGTTTGCTTAGAAGCACGACCTGATAGCACCGTACCGTTGACCGTTCCAGAAACCAGTAGCCGCAGCCGCTCCGTTTGCTTAGAGTAAGCACCGACTTGTTGTTCGTCGACGAAGAGTCCGTCGCGATCGGGCAACCTAAAGTTCAAATTCTGTACTGCTATTTAATAGACACGTAAGTTGTAAAGTTATACATTCTGACAATTTACACTCAAACACTACAGACCGTAAATAATTCCGGGCTGAGCTCCAGGAGTTATACTACACAGTATACCTAGAGTAGTACGCAGGGTAACCCCGCCGTAATACCAACTACACTAACACCTAGAGTAGCACGCAGGGTAGATCCCATCGTCACTTCCACCACAAAGTATACCTAGAGAAACGCAGGGTAACCCCGCCGATCTCGCAAAACACTTGAGGGTGAAGGGTTGTTACAGGGCTGTAAAGACCTACGACCTTTCTCTTAGTATATACAGTAAAGACAGGCCGTCGCCTTCGTCTTCTGGACATTACTGAAATCCCGCTCAAACTCACACACTTACTACATACAGATAACACGTAATAACCATACACGGTGTCTTTGAATTGCAGAGGAATACCTCCATAACCTAGTATAAATTAGTAGTCAATATAACCATCGTAAATACCTGGTGCGAGAACGTTTGTAAATAAATTAAAGAGTACGTAGATTATTAGATCTTTACGTAAACCGATTAAAGTAATATTAAGTATTTTGTTCCTTGTTTAATTATCAATAATTAAACTTAGTATAGAGACCAGTAATTCATTTAGTTAGATAAACAATCTAATTGTCTGCATTAAACCGGTTATAATTAGAGAAAGACAGTCCAGATCTCGCGTTTGTATACGTGCATTTCGCGTGTATTATCCCGAGTAGAACATCCTTGCTTCAGCGCTTCAGAGTTACTGACTACAAACACGATATCGATTTTCTCAAACGATTCAGTTCATTGCGCTGGCGCTTCGATCAACCACTGCAGCGAGCATAACACTCGCGCTACTGTACATACAGGACCGTAACTTAAATTTGTATTTCTTAGGTAAGGAATAGATGTAAAATACTATCTTTGTTCACAGAAGCGACTTCGACCCAGTGACCCCAGGACACGGACCAAGAGATTCTCCGATACACCTTTTGTTAATTACCTTTGTTTGATTTTATTTATTGTAAATATTTGATAATATACGTGTTAAAAATGCTTTACAGTTTTTATTTAAGGTGACAGTGTTAAGCCCATCCTGTACTTACACGAACCACACCCCGTTTATAAAATAAACCCGATTGAGCAAAGCCGAGGCAAAGTAAAACCGCGTTGGGTTACCAAACCAGAAGGGCGCAATATACATAAGTAGCACCGAAACGTAGATCACCTAGTAGAGATAAATCAGATAATAGGGGCAATACATATATGACACCTAAACGTGGGGCTCGAAAACACTGAACACCTTAAATAATTTTCCGTTTACAGATTCCAAAAGGACCGCAGAAGTACCAGTAATCACATATTTTTGTTTTCCAGAGACACTAATCTGTCTGTTACAGGATGAGTATACCGAGGGACTCTGAAGATACCGACACAAGAGTGGGATGGATTTACCATCTCAAGAAGGATGAATTAGCAACCGAAGCTAGGAAATATAAATTAGAGACAGGAGGGAATGTAGATGCACTTCGTGCCAGGATAATAAAATACTTACGCACCGGAGAAGGACAAGTAACCACACTAACACCAGAAAGACTAACATTAACCGCTCCGATACCGCCACCACCAGCTGGGGAACACCTAGACATTACCGGAACCAGACGCGCCGATATTTGCGATAGAATACGCAAATGGGGTGTGAAATACGACGGTATCAGCGATCCGATATCTTTCTTGGAAAGAGTAGAGGAACTACAAACCTGCTACAACATCACCGACCGTGACCTATTACTCGCCCTTCCGGAATTATTAAAGGAAAGCACCCTGTTATGGTACAGAAACCATCAACAATCCTGGACGACTTGGAAAGATTTCTTGGTCAGTTTTAAAATACAATTTTTACCACCGCGACATCAATTTCAATTAGAAGAGGAAATCCGAAATAGATTGCAAAAACCCCGAGAAAAAGCTACGGAATACGTAACCGCCGTCCTGACCTAATGCGACGCCATGGAAACATGTCGAGAGAAGGACAACTACAACGTATGTATGACAACCTGAGGGTGGAATATAAATATTACATCCGCCAGAGAGATTTTAAAGACCTGACCGAACTTCTCGAGTTGGCTACCCAATTCGAAATGCTACCTCCGAAGACACACTCGCCGTCTCCCAGTCCAAACCGCCAGAAGGTACACTTTAGTGGTCTAACACCAGCACCTGACACACCAGCACACCGTCCCCGTGAAATCAACACCACTAAAACCGTTCCAACACTTATCACCACCCCGTATGACCGCTCCACCGTCTGTTGGAGATGTGGAAAAACCGGACACTTCAAAGAAAGGTGTAGAGAACCGTTCAAAGCTTTTTGCTCGAGATGCAGCAAAGAAGGTGTATTATCACGCGACTGCCCCTGTCCGCGGTCGGAAAACTCCAGACGCCGGTAAAGGGACACCAGGAACTTTTTACTACCCCGGCTCTTACACCTGGAAACAAAACAACCGCCAGCGAGTGGACCACTTGGCTACAAACCGTAGCACAGTTTACACGAAGGAAACCAGATAAAAGATTAGATCGTTCCTATGATGATAGACTCTTCCTAGAGATTATGGTCTTTAACAAAACCATCAATGCTTTAATTGATACCGGAGCATCCCGAACATATATAGGCGAGAAAGTAAAGAATTTACTAATTAACAACCTATATATCCGAGCACGCTAAAAGCTGCAACTGTACGTCTTGCCGACAGTTCCATGACTGAAACCCGCGGCTTGTACATTTTCCCCGCCAAGATAGGCAGGAAAACTCTCCAGTTACCGGGCTATTACATACCCCAACTGTCCACCGACATTGTGATTGGATTAGACGCGCTGGAACACCTTCAGGCCACTCTACACATACACCAGAAACAACTAGAAATCGCCGGAATACGTATCCCTTGCAAAGTTCCGTACAAGGAGGATTGAGTGGAATACATGGACCAGACGTAGACCAGCTGCCCGAGTTAAATGAATTCCTGGAAACCGAGATGAGGAAGTTCACAAAGGTAACAGGAAAAGCCAAAGATGTTATACATAAGATCACCTCGTGCCCGATGCTAAACCGATCAAACAGCGATACTATCCCCGCAATCCAGCAATGCAAGAACTTATCAATCAAGAGGTTGATAATATGCTCGCAGAGGACATAATAGAACCGTCCCACAGCCCGTGGAGTTCTCCCGTAGTGTTGGTTAAGAAACCAACTGGTTCATATCGATTCTGCGTCGACTTTCGAAAAGTTAACCAGGTCACCATCAAAGATGCATACCCGTTACCATATATTCAAGGCATCTTAGACCAGTTGCGAGAAGCAAGCTATATCAGTACCTTAGACCTGAAACAAGGATACTGGCAAATTCCGCTAGAAGATGGAAGTAAATCCATCACCGCTTTACAGTACCGGCCGTGGACTATACCAATTCAAAGTTCTACTGTTTGGACTTCATTCCGCCCCTGCTACATTCCAGAGATTCCTAGATTCTATTATTGGTCCAGAACTGATTGGACGCGCTTTTGTATATCTAGATGATATCATAGTCCTGGGAAAAACATTTCAAGAACACCTGCATAACCTACGGGAAGTATTCAAGAGACTACGTGATAACGGACTTCAACTACAACCGGACAAATGCTACTTCTGTCAGACCCAACTCAAATATTTGGGACACGTCGTCACCGCAAAAGGAATTTTACCTGATCCAGACAAAATCGACGCAATTATCCAAATACCCGCTCCCCGTACCGTTAAGCAACTCCGTCAATTTTTGGGACTGGCATCGTGGTACCGCAAATATGTTAGCGGCTTTGCGAAACTAAGTCAACCGCTCACCGAACTCTTGAAAAAGAACACCAGATATCAGTGGACCGACACACAAAATCACGCCTTTGAAGCCATTAAACAAGCATTGACCGCCCCCCCGGTATTAGCCTGTCCGGATTTTAATCAACCGTATTACAAACCGACGCCAGTACCACCGGAATTGGAGCCGTGCTAACACAAGGACAAGCACCGAATGAACGAGTGATAGCGTACATCAGCAGGGCACTGAACCCAGCGGAAAGGAATTACTCGACGATTGAACAAGAGTGTTTGGCCGTAGTATGGTCCATACAAAACTAAAAAGTTACCTAGAGGGTTATAAATTCACTGTGTTAACCGATCATAGAAGTCTCAAGTGGCTTCGCACACTAGAGAAACCGACATCCCGTCTAGCCCGCTGGATAATGGAACTACAACAGTTCGACTTCCAGGTGGAGTACCGTAAAGGGCACTGAACAATGTGGCCGACGCGCTATCTCGCTTATACGAGGATTATAAAGTAAAAGCCGACCTGTCTCCATTAGAGGTGGAGGAAACCGAAGAAATAACCTGTCCGTGGTATAAATACTTGATACAACAAGTCCGAGAACACCCTGATCAACACCCACGATATAAAATAGAGGAAGGTCAACTATTTAAATCATTCCCTGATCCGACACCCGAAAAAGAGATGGGAAGCCATCCTAGTTGGAAAATTTGTATACCGCTAGAAAAACGCCGAGATATCCTGGAAGAATGTCACGATGTCCCCACCGCAGGACACCTAGGAATTGCGAAAACGCTATGCCGCATATACCGCAATTACTACTGGCCCACCATAAAATCCGACGTGATAAAATACGTGAAAACGTGTATAAGTTGTCAGACTTATAAAGGTAGCACGCAAAAGCCGCAAGGAGAAATGTACTTTTCGCGACCTGGACATCCGTGGAATAATGTAGTACGACCTTATCGGACCGCTGCCGCGTTCCAAGAAAGGATATAAATTCCTGTTAGTTTTTCAAGACCGGTTAACTAAGTGGGTCGAACTTAAACCGCTCCGTAACGCTACCAGTCCGCCGATTATCCAAGCGTTAAGAGAACAAATAATATACCGCTTTGGAACTCCCCGACACCTGATCTCTGATAACGGCCCACAGTATACCAGCAAACTATTCCGCACGTTCTTGAAGGAGCATGGAATCAACCATCGTTCTACTCCACCATACTCCCGCATGCCAACCCGGTGGAAAGAACCAATAAAGTGATCGGGACGATGATCGCACAATTTACGCGAAACAACCAGCGAGAGTGGGACGCTCACCTGCCGGAAATAGCCTTCGCTATCAATACCGTACAGCATGGATCAACTGGTTTCTCCCTGCCTTACTTAATCTCGGAGAGAATTAGAACCACCTAGGGCATGGTCAACCCAGAAACAACCGCCGACAACAGAAGCAACCGCCGTAACCGCAGCTGATCAAGCGCAACACATGAAGTATTTAAAAGATCTACAAGAACTTGCTAGAGATTCATTAGCAAAGACCTTTGAAGTACAACGGTATCATTACAACCTGCGTCACCGAGCCTACCGCCCCGCAAAGGAGATCTCGTATATCGTAAAACACATTACCTGTCAAGCAAAGCGAAAGAATTTTCCGCGAAATTAGCGAAAAGTATGCCGGTCCTTACCTTGTGTATAAAATAAAATCGCCCGTAATTGTCGAGCTCCGAGAACCCGGTAGTAGGAAAAGCGCGGGAGAAGCGCATGTAAAAGATTTGAGAAATGCGACTGACGTCACCGATCAGACTAGACCAGCAACCAATGGTAACGTTGAAAGTTTAACGGCTATTAAAAACCCGCGTATTCGAAATCATATAAAAGAAAAGAAAAACCGAAGTGCTATCTTCCACAACATGGCACCCTTTAAACCCTACATCCGCCGAAAGCTCCTTTACGAATCTCGCCCTGGCAGCCACACCAATACCGCATACCCGGGACCGAAGGCCTGGAAGCAGCCTTCGTAACGCGCGCAGTTCTCCGGACCGGGACCGATCGCCGCCGCCTGCTCCTCATACACCGCCCCAGGACCGTCCGGTATAGATACGGACTATTGGTCGCCACCACGGCTCCACCCCGACGGTAGACCCAAGACACCGGACACACCGGAACATTTGCGCCGGACAATTGAGGTCACCGGAGGAATAAGGACCTATACAGGAAAGACCCGAACCGGCCCGCCTTATGCCACCGCCCCCGGAAAGCCTGAACCGCCGCCAGCGACGCAATCGCCGCCGCGTCAGCGTCATCTTGCCTGATGGCGGGAGAGTGAAGGTCAAGAGGACGGATCTTTCGCAAGAGGAGGAAAGGGTGGTATGTAAAGAACCAGAGTCTTGTACTTATATGTTTTAGAATAAATTAGGTGCGGACCATCCTGTATGTAAGATTTCATAAGTTTACGCGATATTGCACAACCAATAATTTATTCATCACCGCTGACGTGTAGTTCTAAGAAACCGTAAGTTTCTGCACGTCAGAACGATTTTAACCAATCGCATAACGGCATCCCCGCACGGTAGCCGCGAGGCCGCCCACGGATGCACCTTTATAAACTCGCGACGCGCATAGAAAAAGGGAGTTGAATCTCAGTAGATTCTCGTCAAGCCGTTCCAGAAACCAGTAGCCGCAGCCGCTCCGTTTGCTTAGAGTAAGCACCGACCTGATAGCACCGTACCGTTGACCGTTCCAGAAACCAGTAGCCGCAGCCGCTCCGTTTGCTTAGAGTAAGCACCGACTTGTTGTTCGTCGACGAAGAGTCCGTCGCGATCGGGCAACCTAAAGTTCAATTCTGTACTGCTATTTAATAGACACGTAAGTTGTAAAGTTATACATTCTGACAATTTACACTCAAACACTACAGACCGTAAATAATTCCGGGCTGAGCTCCAGGAGTTATACTACACATTATACCTAGAGTAGTACGCAGGGTAACCCCGCCGTAATACCAACTACACTAACACCTAGAGTAGCACGCAGGGTAGATCCCATCGTCACTCTCCACCACAAAGTATACCTAGAGAAACGCAGGGTAACCCCGGATCTCGCAAAACACTTGAGGGTGAAGGGTTGTTACAGGGCTGTAAAGACCTACGACCTTTCTCTCAGTATATACAGTAAAGACAGGCCGTCGCCTTCGTCTTCTGGACATTACTGAAATCCCGCTCGAAACTCACACACTTACTACATACAGATAACACGTAATAACCATACACGGTGTCTTTGAATTGCAGAGGAATACCTCCATAACCTAGTATAAATTAGTAGTCAATATAACCATCGTAAATACCTGGTGCGAGAACGTTTGTAAATAAATTAAAGAGTACGTAGATTATTAGATCTTTACGTAAACCGATTAAAGTAATATTAAGTATTTGTTCCCTTGTTTAATTATCAATAATTAAACTTAGTATAGAGACCAGTAATTCATTTAGTTAGATAAACAATCTAATTGTCTGCATTAAACCGGTTATAATTAGAGAAAGACAGTCCTAGATCTCGCGTTTGTATACGTGCATTTCGCGTGTATTATTCCCGGGAGTAGAACATCCTTGCTTCAGCGCTTCAGAGTTACTGACCTACAAACACGATATCGATTTTCTCAAACGATTCACGTTCATTGCGCTGGCGCTTCGATCAACCACTGCAGCGAGCATAACACTCGCGCTACTGTACATACAGGACCGTAACTTAAATTTGTATTTCTTAGGTAAGGAATAGATGTAAAAATACTATCTTGTGTTCACAGAAGCGACTTCGTACCCAGTGACCCCAGGACACGGACCAAGAGATTCTCCGATACACCTTTTGTTAATTACCTTTGTTTGATTTTATTTGATTGTAAATATTTGATAATATACGTGTTAAAAATGCTTTACAGTTTTTATTTAAGGTGACAGTGTTAAGCCCGTCCTGTACTTATCACGAACCACACCCCGTTTATAAAATAAACCCGATTGAGCAAAGCCGAGGCAAAGTAAAACCGCGTTGGGTTACCAAACCAGAAGGGCGCAATACTTACATAAGTAGCACCGAAACGTAGATCACCTAGTAGAGATAAATCAGATAATAGGGGGCAATACAGCATCATCCTCATCATCCTCGGCCGCAAAGGGATCTTCTTCTTCTTCTTTATCCCGTGTTTGCGCAGTGGAACTTCCTGTATTCCAAATGTTCTTTACACATTGGTGAACATCCCCCCTTCTTTTTTTCTCTTCTTTCTCCTTAAGTTCTTCCAGATTAGGAGTAGTTGTAAGAACTCCAGTGATTCCTTGCCTGGTCTTCCTTTTTTTAATTCCGCTTGCTGTGGGCACAGGCGAAATTTGTTGTAGGGTAAATTTTTTCTTTGGAGGCAGATTTTCTTTGTTGTTATTTTTTTCAGCATTTCTACAGTCATTTTCGGCATCATTTTTTTTATTTTGTTCTGGTTGCAATACCATGTCCTCCCTTTCCTCCATTTCATTGCTGACCGACTCTTTGAGTTGATTAGTTTCTCCGTCTGTACAGCTTGACTCCATTAATTTGTTTGTGGTCTCGGCCGGCTCAGAAAACTCGTCGGGAAAAATATGAGGGTTAAACGGATAAACACCTGTTTTTAAAAATCCGCTTGTGGCATTTTGTGTTGTCGCTGCTTTTCCATATGCAGATGTAAGCAGTTCACCGATTTGATGTTGTGTGATGACCCGTCCTGGATGGTTTTTCAACCATATTGCACATTCCTGATGGTAAAAAGTTTTAAGTGGGCCATAAAAGCTGACGTCGAGCGGTTGCATACGGTGGGTACAATGCGCAGGGAAACACATCATAACAATTCCATTTTTTTTGCAAAGGTTAATCTTTGTAGAGACTTATGACTAGTGTCCATCTAGCAGTAATAAAACTTTTGATTCGGGAGATGCTTTAAAAAAATTCTGAAAATCTTGCAACCACAAATTAAAAGTGTCGGCGGTCATCCATCCTGTTTCGTGAAACAATCCTAATGATCCTAGAGGTAAAGCATCTAGCAATTCCTCCTTCCTATTTTTTCTAGGGAAGATAACAGCTGGTGGTACAAAATTACCAATAGCATTCATGCAACAGACACATGTTACATGCTGACCTCGTTCAGCGCTAGTTAAAGATCCCACCTGCTTTTTCCCAGTTTTTGCAAGAATTTTTGGAGCTCTGTGCACTGTGGACATACCACTTTCATCCATATTGTAAATACGATGACAATCAATTTTCTCCTTTTGTAAGGTCATTTCTAACAATTCAAAAAATTTTTGTACTTGTGGCCTGTTAAACGCCATTGCCCTGGCAGCAGACACTGCTTCCGGCTGTCTTATGGATATTTCAGGATGTCTAATGCGAAATCCTCTCAACCATTCTTTTCCAGCACTGCGACCTTTAAATCTATTAGCAATGCCATTTTTAGTGGCAAATTCAAATGCAAGTTCTTTGATTTCTTTGGTAGTTATCCCAAACAATCGACACTCTAATAACAATATATACTGACGAACTCTCTTCCTCATCCTCACTAAATGTGGTTGCAAATCGCCCTAAGATCTTTGCGCAGCCTTTGGCTTGTTTATTGACATCATTTGCTCTTCGTCTTAACGTTGCTTGAGGGACGTGGAAAAGCTTGGATGCTTTTAACCATCCCATTTTACCGCTTTTAACAGCATCAATAGCATTTAACATTTCCTGTTCATTCCATGATTGTCTGGTTGATACCCTTTACGTTTACCAACCATTATGCACCTGAAAAGTACGTTATTTTAAAATGCAGAGTGGTTGTAAAATGACATACCCACAGTACGTATGTCATTTTACATTATGTAATGGTATGTCGTTTTACAAGCAATAATATCAAATGCATTGTACTTACCTAATTTATTCAACAGATGAATAAATTATAATATTGCTTTGTGTATCTGCGGTACACGCTTACGGGTATATGCAGTAGTAATTTCACTTCAAAAAGTACACTAAATAATAATGAAAATACATTTATAAAATAACACATCAACAAGTTTCCGCGCCACAATATACGTTTTTTGAGGTTAACTGAAACATACCTTAGCGTCAAATCAAATTACCTACAAACTTGAAATTAGGAAGATTCCTCCTCGACAAATCATTAACTTTCCGTTAGATAGCAGGAGTAGTTTTAAAATAAACAGCACTATGTCATTTTACATGCTATGTCATTTTAGGACACATTCCCCTATAACCAGTATGTGAGATTACTAAATTAATCAGCTACAGCTTGCAATATATAGTTACAAAATTAACTAGCTCTAATCACTTGAATGTTTATAATTGTAACCAAAATTAAGAATGGATCTTTACTGAATTTTTCACTGTGTTGTCAAGAAAGGAATGCACTCACAATCTCCAAATGAGTTCAAGACAAGCTAAATTCAAACCATTAACAAGATCTCCAAGTAATTTCCACTAAATTCCAGGTAATTGGTAATGTAACCAACTCCAGCAATCAGCTGTTCACAATAAAGTAACAGAACTGTAATCAGAGCAGTAAAATGTAGTTAATTCAGTTTGTGTCTGTGTCGTTGTCAACAAAAGGAGAAATAATTATAACAATCTGACCTCGATATGTGGATCCAAAATAACTGGGTGGTTGAATGTTTTAGTGTCCCATCTAATGACAGGTGCATATTCACAACCCAAGATGAGGAGTTTACGGCTGGAAGGGTGGTCCACAACATCGAATGTTGATGAGTGGAATCAGTGAGATGTAACTTCAATTAGCCCAAGGTTCCAGATGTCAAAAAGTTGAAGCTTCTTAATCCGTCAATAAACGTAAAATTAATAAGGGTAAAGAAAACACAAGGTAAGAATCCCCGATAATTAATTAAATTGTTCAGGGATAGTTTTTTTAAATCCAGCCAATAATTTGCAGATTAATTAAAAAGGTTCCATCACACGAACTACCTTAATTCAAGAAAACAACCAGGAAATAAAGAAAATTTCCAAAATTGATAATAGACAGGAAGTAAGTTCCAAAATCCAAAAAATCCCTAGGGTGCAAATCTAAATAGTGGAATTTACAAATTTAAGCATATAGGTAACCCAAATCACACGGATGTTAAAATGGAGTTCTTAACTATAAGAAATTCAAATGATATGTCATTTTGTAAAATTTTTCTAAATAAACATATTTTAAAGTAAGGTAAAATTTGAATTGTAACAAAAGACATTGCACAAATACTGCACATTAACTACCTATTTGGTAACATGTTCCATATATATATATATATATATATATATATATATATATTGTGATGTCTATAATTAATAATATATATATATATATATATATATATATTTTTTTTTGTTGAATGTAGGGATAAGATTCAAGCCTTAAATAAATTTATAATGTTTAACTATCAATATAATAATATATTTGTGTGCACCGTACTACCTCTTATCTCATATGGGGATAGGGTTCATGATTTAGTGGGAAATTATCTCTGGTTTGGTAATAAGTGGATTGCACTTTATAAAAAATATCTTATATGAAAAATGTATCTAAACAAAATTTATACAATAACGCATGCGTTATAAATTTAATGAACACAATTGTCAAAAAATGTCAGACTTGTTAAATGGTGACTTGTTGAATTGTGATTATAATTATAATTGGATAATTGAAATTTAAAATTTGGAAATAAACTAAAATTTTGCTTATTTTGCAGGTGTTTACACAAGTATCATATAAACATTTACACCTATACATATAACAAATAATAATTGCAGGAAATCACACAAACTAAGAACACAATAGACAGGGTTATGATCAAAAATTGACTCACATGTGTATATTCCAAACTGCAAACAGATGTCTTTATACAGATGTTTCCATATGTAGATGCAGGCTCTTTCCAAAATGATCGAACTTCTTGATATATGATGTTCACTGCTACCATTCATCCACTAGCTGCAGACTGGTCCTCGGGTTGTTGGTCACTTTTCTTCGGTAAATGCTATTATCTTATGCTTTACGGCTTCGCCCAATCACAAATTTTTAATCGAAAATGTTTTATTTAGTTGTATTAATGCTTTCCAACTTTTCCGTTTAAATAATATTTAATGATTGTAGAGACTTCAAATTAATGTCACTTTATTTTTAGGCTCCGGCTCGAATATTAATTATTTAAAAGATAAGATCGCAGCAGAAAATAAAACCCAATTGAAGAAAAATGATTACTAATTTATTTTGGCAAAACGTAACCAGTATTCAACTTTAACAAACGAATTTTAAAATCGTAAAACATAAATCGTCACAAGTAAGAAAAATTATTCATAATGAACTTTACGAATATAAACAGGTATCGGTAACCTAACTTATTTTTAAACGATTGTCGGTTTAAAAACAATTGCGCCTGATTTTCTCGTCTCTCCGTTTATATTAAATTTTCCCGATAATTATTTAGGTTATTTAAACTTACTTGTTGCACAAAAAACACTACACTGTTTTAAACTTTTCAAACAACTGGCAAATTATAGAGAGAGATTCTGATCAAGGGCAATTCCTTTTATACCCTTTTGTTGGTTACCACATCTTCAACTTTTTTTAAGAAATTCAAATAATGTAACTATGTTTCTGATTGGTCGAAAATAACTTGAAAATTTAACTAAATTAGAATTTTAGCGATATCTTTCTTATACAGCTATAGATTTAAAATTTAATAACAGAAATGAAATCTGTGTTAAATTATGCAAAAATAGATACCCAACTCGATATGGTTCTTTTAATTATTATACAAAATGACCTATTCTAACTTAAAATTGCTTATATCTAAATAATCTTACAAACTACACTTAAATTAACTACAAATATGTAACCCTGACTAAATTTTGCATTAGAAAACACATTTAATGTCCGAAATCTTAAATTTAAAGGAATTTTATATTTACCATATAATCAACCCCATTTCATAAATTTTGCGTTGAAATGCTATATACAAATTAAATTACTATGTAAAAATGAGGAAAACCTCCTATCATTCACTTCAACAATCCATTTTAAGCCTAACTTAATCTAAAAACTATAAATTTGTGAAAAAACATTAAATTTAAGACATAACCTAACTTAATTCTAAAATTACAAATAATTTGTGTTTAAAAACGTTCATGTAAACCAAAATGTAATCCATATAACTTGTAATAACTGTTTTTATTGTATTTAATGTTCATCTTGCTTGCATTGTATAATTTTTTGTCACTTTAAGAAGTCACCTCGTTTAACACTCTTTTTTAAAATTCTACCATAAAAATGTATCTGCATGTAAATATCTTTGTGTAAATATGTTCTATACACTGTTCTTAATATTTATAATGCATCACTATGCTTGTCAAACATTCCCTTCCATATATATGTGAGAAATGATCATATTAAGTACGTATTATAACCCTTTCTTAAATTTTACCATATTTCCTGCATTCTAATCTACTTATACAAAGTCCCTAATATAAATCTAACTTTACACTTTGTTCAAAAACACCTGTAAAATATTCACATGCCGAAATACTTTCGATAAACTGAAATTTATTGAAACAAACTAAAATACTGAATTGAATTTACGGAAATAAGTTTATTTAACATTCCTGACATTCTTTTAAGTAGCACAAAGCTTTTTATGATTAAACCAAAATGTATAAATTTTATTAAGATTGTTTTAACCAAAACAAATCCACTTTCTAGTCATCGTAAACCAAATTACATCAATTAAGTTCCTCGTACATGTATCATGCTTTATACCACCCCTTTTTTAAAGAAATTACTAGTTTAAACTAACCAATCCCTGTCTTACTCTTATCTAAACATCTCAATATATATATATATATATATATATATATATATATATATATATATATATATATATATATATATGAATAATTATTATAAATATTAAAATATAAATTGTTCCGGACTAACGTCAAATTTATCTCAACGGGGATATGATCCAATTGTATTAAACATAGATTGTTGGCAATGTAATTTTAATTTTGTTTGAGGTAAACTTATTAATTTTAATATAACGCTAAATCATTTACTTTTCAGATTTTGATACGTGAATTCGTACAAACATTTGTACATTATTAAAAAAAATAAATACAGGACATAAAAAAAAATAATCAATGCAAAAGGGTTATGAAAACAAAATACAACTCACATGTGTAGCTGCAAATTCCAAATAATGTTCATGTCGGGTTGGTCCACATTAAACATTGGACGTAGACTTCCTTCCATAATTCGGTGATACTGCCTTGCTGTCCCAAATGTGCTGCTTAACATTCCATTATTTTATCCAAATCAAATAACTGTTGGCTGTTCTTTATGTGGTAAATACGATGTACTTACAATGCTTGTGTTATTTTTAAAATGTCGTATTATTTATTTAATAATTTCTCGGACTTAATTTTGTATTTTAAGTTCATATAGATTTTGTATTCACTTGCACCTTTATTTTAGATTCCGTTATGAAGTGAAGATTTATTTTATGATCTTAATCACTATCAACAAAATAAACATTGAATCCAAGATAATTGAAGAATTTATTAACATACAAAAATAATTGCATATCACCCGATGTTTACACACGATATTGAAAAACGAAACAATTACAATTTTATCGAACAATTGTGATCTGTAACCTTATTTTTAACTTTAGTTGTAGGTTAAACCAACTGTTTCTGATATTTCAACTCTACGTCGATCGCGTTTCAATTCCGATAATGTTTACGAGAATTATTACTTACATGTTAACACAAATAACACTATGACTTGTTAGTCACTAAAATTTCAAAAAGCAAGAATGGTAAGGGTAAGAGAGGTTCAAACATTGCAAGAGAGCGAGAAATGAGGAGCAATTCCTTTTATACATTTCTCCTAGATACCAAATTTTCAATTTTTTTCTACATTACACACAAAAGATTCTAGCTTCTGATTGGTCTAAACAAAATTGTAAACTTAACTAAAATATAAATTTTGCTATATCTTTTTTTTTATACAATTTGGATTTGATTTTTAATTACAGATTTGGAATCAGGGCAAAATTCCGCATAAAAAGACGTCTCACAAGCCCTATTTTGCGTCAATAAATCTCATTCTGACAATTTATAATCTAAATTTACTAATATCAAAAAAATCTTACATCCTACAACTAAACTAATTACATATTCAAATTCCACATAAAAAACTGTATCAGAATACATTTATTTCAACCCATGTTATTTAAATTTTACAAAACTTCCACTTTCTCATTTAAAATTTAGGTAGTTAACCTAACTTTTCTAATTTTATGTTTATATTACATATTTATAGTTAAATTCCTTGTTGAAATGTTTTTATAATTTATTTTAAACTTATCTTACCCTATAAAAACTATCATTTTGTGAAGTTCTTACAAATAATACTTAACCTAACTTACTATAAATTTACTTTTAATCTGTATAATAACTGTCTATAACACTTGAAATGTTCATAAAATGTTTTCTTATATCTGCCTCTAACACCAATACTGTTTACTTGTACTCCATAGTTCTTAATTTTGTCATTTCACATTTTCACATTGTTTAACTATTTTGTCAATTTTTGTACAGAATTTGCAATTTTATATTAAATATCATACTGCACAATTGTTGTTCATGTACTTAATTATGTTTTAAGTCACTATCACTTCTTATGTACGTTTTATATACTTTGTCTTTGAATTACAAATATACTATGTTCGTATCATACCCTTTCTTTCATATTTTAAATAGTTTATGCACTGTACCTAATACTATCCATTCTACATATTGTAATTATCATACTCCATGTGATCAATATCTGATATATGTTCAAAATGCTACAATTCACTGAATAAAATGCGAAATTACATAAATATGTTAAACGAAACTAATCGTACCCATTAATATTAATCATTTTGACCTTTCTCACATGCTATTGGTTTAGCTCAATGCTTTTATGAAAATAACAACCATGTGCAAACCCTACAAAGCCTGTTTTTGTCACATCAAAACCATAATTTTGCACTCGTAACTAATTTTTCATTGAAAACGAACTGTACACTTTCACAAATTTATCTAACTTGCCTACTATAGAGAAATACAAACTCAATAAACTCTAGCCCCTTTATTATTCCTACTTCTAATCATTTACAATATATATATATATATATATATATATATATATATATATGTCCTCTTCATTATTTTACTGCGCATAATGGAGAATACTTGAATAAAATTCATCATCTATAATGAAAAGTGTATGAAGTATAATGAAACACTTCGAAAAATGCAAATTACCATGTTGCAAATGTTGATGGTCCTCTTTATTGACTACTAGTTGGTAGGATTTATTATTTTAAGGGTCATATAATTCTACAAAGATACTTTCTACCATATTTTCTTCGCAATTATTCATTTTCACGTTGTATCACCATAAAATAACCTAACCTCAAATTAAAGTATAAACAAAACAAAGGAAACGAATCACGATTCCTTGATCGAATAGCGAAAATTCAACGATCCAGAGGGGCAAGGGAATTACAGGTCCCGATTGATTTGAATAGAACGCTGTGGGACGAAAAACGCGATCTGTCGGATCAAACACGTTTGGATCCTCTTTTACAGTGCGAAAGAACACAGATGGCTCTTATATAGTATAAATTTTTATCTACAACCCTAAAAAGTGAAAATAAACGGTAATTAAAATTTAAAATTTGTCCTGATTCATTGGCAAAACAACATTGAAACTAATAATCGACATGGTGGTTGTAAAAATTGGGTGGAAACGCTTCGTTTTTTTGGTAAACATAAATAAGTGAGGGGATATATACACGACTCCTACCATTCGCGCCGTTTTAATAAATTAGTTATGTATTACGTCACCTGAGCGCTAATGAAGCACAGGCGGGAATTTAAAAAATTCATATTCAAATGCGTTACTCTGAATGTGTAAGAACTGGCCCATCTGCTCCATCTCAGTTTAAAACCGAGGTGGTGCAAATGGGTCTAGAAGTATTAAAACATTTAACTTCTGTAATATTGTATTTACTGACGTAAGTATTTATATGAATTCTAATATACAATTTTTTTTACACCACGATAATTAAAAAGTGTCTAACTACAATTTTTATCTACTTACACTAAATTCGTCAAAAGCAAATTAACATTACAAAAGTAACAAAATTTAATCGATTCAAACACGTATTTATATTTATTTATACAACACTTTGTTCATAAAATAATAAATTTGACATACACATATAAGTAATAATCATTTTACCCCATTTTAACAGAAAGAATAAGGTTAAATAAACACTGGACTTTAGATATTAAGTTTGTTCGTTTGAGTGTTCAGAGTAGTTCAGTGTAGAAAAGTGCGTTCGTTTGTCGTACTAAGCTTGTTTGACCTGTATTCGTTTGTGTTACTACAAACTGTTTAGCGTTACCCAGTCTTACTTCTAAATAGGTGGAGTAAAATCAAGCAAGTTGTCAAGTGTGTTTTTTTAGCGCGTGTTTGATTTATTAACAGTATTTGCTCTAACCTAAAAAATGGCAACAAGTTAGTGATGTACGTAATAACTGCTACATTTTAATAGTTGACGGTAAGTGCAAAATAAACAATTTTTCTACATTAAAAGAAAATTCTCCGTGTAGATGGGGTGCAGTATGAACTTCCCATAGGAGCTGCCGAAGTTCAAAATGGGACCCTTGTGAAAGTATCAGAAAATAAAATGTTGAGCTGGAGGATGCTAAATCTGAAGAGGTTGCATATGTGGACGAGTCTCCACCACAAGACTTTAATGAATCGCAACTTCAAGACTTTGACGAAGCTCAATCACAAGTAACAACTTCGCCAGTTAGTTAGACCGATAATGCCACGAAGCTATTAATTGAATTATATAAAGAAAACAAAACATTGGTGGAAAACAGAAAAACTCAAACGTTACGACAGATGTGGAACATAATTTGTAATAAAATCAATGAACATAAATATAATTTTACCCCAGCAAACTGTGAAAATAAATGGAAAGCATTGGAACGGTTCTTCAAAAAAACATTAGAAAATAATAGGAAAAGCAGACGGGGATGAAGAACTTGTGAAAGGTATATTTTTAGTTTAATGATTTCGAAGGTCTAGCCTAACTAGTGGTTACACATTATTTCTGTTGTGTTATAGAGAGTTGGCAGATATGTTAATTACTCGAGCTAGCATCATTCCACCCACTGTTATGGATGCTACCACAGTTATATATAGAAGTATACCCTATACAGAAAGTGAAGATGCGATAACAGATGTTAGTTCAGTTCAGTTCAGTTGCCTCCTATTATCCAGGTTCACTCCATTACAATGTCCTCCATTCTCACTTTTACCACTACTCCAAGGTTATCACTTTCGAGGTTTACACGCCCTCAAGGTCGTCACAACCTCAAGGTTCCCACACTTGCAATGTCCTCCATGTCTCACGTTTACCACTTTTCACACAATGTCGATATCAATCATGTCATTCTTCAAGGTTAACTATACATATGTTTTTATAAGGTCTTTCCTTTCTTTAAAAGTAGGGATAACTACACATATAGTATCGTGTTATTACCACCAGTGTCAGTATGTCTGCTAGCACAGTACAGAACAGTTGGGATGATAGGGAGTGCTACCAACCATTATCACTTTTCAATCTAAGTGTGTCGCGAGCATGTGAACTAATTCCCAACTGGGTGCAATTTGAAAAAAAAAGGTTACTGCCTTTTACGACATTAGAAGCATTTAAGAATACATATGAACATGTGCAATGGAATACTGAATGGTTTGCCAACCTAGGTAAAAGAATTCGCTACTTCCACCATCATACATTCATGGGTAACTTGGGATATTATTCACACAAATTTGCTCTTCATACTCTTACCTTGCTGGCCATATGCATTTATGCTATGACTGCTACAAAGCATTGCAACCAACTGAATACCGAGTTATTGACCATCATACACATATGGATAGATGGGTCGCAGTTTACCACATGTCACACCAAGAATACTGGTGCTCATCGTGTAGAGCGCTCCTAACAATGGTGCACGAGGTATATGAAGATGATTTATGCATACTCTGCGGAAAAGTGTATTATTTTGTACAATTAATTTTTTTTTTATAATGTATATATTTTATATAATAAATTATTTCCTGTTAGTATCTTACTGTGTTCTACGGTGAGATGTGCGACGTGACACCAACGTTTTATTATCCGCAGTATTACAATTGTTTCGATAGACATTTACTTACGTATCGAACATGATCTGGAGTCCACTCACCTACATCGCTTTCAGCAGCAGGGTTTATTTCTATATCTTCTGACACTCCGCTACAGGAGAACCACGTCCTCGCAGGTGTAATGATACAGAAGTGGAAAGGACCTTTTGCACTTGTACTAAATCAAACTGTTTTATTCCTAGAGAAAGTCATAAATCTGAATAATACACTGACTACATTTGTACATACAACAAATAAATATATTAGCATATCATATTTTTTTTTTAATTTCGTTCTAAGTGTGCTATCAGAGAAGTGTAAAAAATTACATGAGCAAGCCTTGAAAAAGTGTCTATCTGAGTAGGTAGGGTGCGCCAATAGCCTTGTGAATGTGTTGACCTTGGTATTTTTACACCTTACAGTATGGTATTCTTAGAAATGTGCGACCTTGGGAAATTTCTATGTAGGCATGACCTACTTATTGTGTAACCTTGGGCGGGTGGGACTTTGGAATTGTGGTAACCTTGGAATTGTGGTGTGTTCCAAAAGTCTCCAAGAAATGTGCGACCTTGGGAAATTTCTATGTAGGCATGACCTACTTATTGTGTAACCTTGGGCGGGTGGGACTTTGGAATTGTGGTAACCTTGGAAATGTGAAACCTTGGAATTGTGGTGTGTTCCAAAACTCTTTAACCTTGTCGGATAGTACGAGTAGGTAATAACCTACTCGTACTATCCGACAAGGTTAAAGTATGTTTAGTAGAATTAGGCATAACCCAACTTGCAGAAACAGATGTAAACTTTCCTTTGGTTAAATATTGCAGAGGTTTCTCATCTGAAGATTATAAAAAAATTAAGTAACGGAGAAATAGCTCCAAAAATTGACTGCTCTATTCTATATTGAAAGATTGCGTATTTTGTTTTTCTAACAAAATATTTAAAACATTTTCTAGTGACTTTATTGAAGGTTATAATGATTGGAGACATTTATCTCAAGCTATAGAGCGTATCATGAAAAATCAAAAAGTCAGATTTGTAACACAAAATCTTGGGTTGATTTAAATAGATCTATTCAATGTTAAACCACTACTGATTCGGTAAAAAAGAAATTGATAAATCGGAAAAAAGGTAGGGGGGTATAATTTATACTACTAAATTTTTAGCCAGTCAAAATTTAACCTTTAGAGGTAAAAAAAGTTGCACGAGCAACAAAACGGATTTTTTTTAAAATCAACTTAAGCAATTGCATAGTAAAATTATATTACATAGATCATATTTCTATAACTAACAGAAATCCAACAATTATGACTGATGTGAACTTAGCAATAGATTTCATCCACAGATTTGTGTATACACATAGGTAATAATAAGCCCGTAAATCTATAAAATAACAGAAATTAACGCCATAAATGTTACTTTTAACTATAGTTAATGATGGAAATTGAAAAATGTGTTATTAAGCTAGAACATTACGTGTGACAGAACACGAACATGTTTATGCCAATATTTGACTTTAATCGATGAAATTTATGTAAATACAAATTGCATTTTTGAATTCTACACAAAAAAGACAATCGATATAGATTTTAAAAAATAGTAGACCCTTTTTGATTATTTCATCAAAGCGAGATACAAGGATACTTGAATATTGTTGAAATATGCAGTTGTTTAAAGAATGTTGGATAATAACCAATAGTGTTCGTAATAAACATTCCCTCCCCGTCGCTGGATTTCGCCCAAAATCTAATCAGCTCTAGGAGGAATGAAATACAGTTTAAATGAAAAATTTTAAGTACTGTAATGTTCTCGTTCTGAAGTTATCGTGGATACTAAGCATACATCCGCGCAAAGATGTGTTTATTTCAAAATTTACTTTTATGGACAAAATTCATTAAAAAAATTGCACTCTTGAATTCTACTTAAAAAGGCTATCGTTATCAATTTTAAAATATAGTAAACCCTTTTTGATTAGTTCATAAAAACGTGGTACAAATTTACTACATGTGACATTGTACCGACTCGTTTATTGCAAAATTTGACTTTAACAGACAACATTTATTTAAAAACAAATTGCACTTTTGAATTCTACATGAAAAGGGCTATGCATATCAATTTTAAAATATATGAACCCCTTTTTAATTAGGTCAGAGAAACGAGGTACAGAGTTGCTTGCGTGTGACAGCGCACAGGCTTATTGCAAAACTTGACTTTAATGTACAAAATTTATGTAAAAACAAATTTTACTTTTGGATTGTGCACAAAAAGACAATCGATATAGCTTTTAAAAAATAGTAAACCATTTTTGATTAGTTCAGCGAAACGAGATAGGGGGTTACTTGCATGTGCCAGCGCATGGATTTGTTTATTGCAAACTTCACTTTTATGGATAAAATTCATTTAAAAACAAATTGCACTTTTGGATTCTATACGAAAAAGGCTATCGATATTAATTTTAAAATACAATAAACCCTTTACAATCAGTTCAAAAAACGGGGTACATGTTTACGTGTGTGTGACAGCGTACGGACTTGAGTAGAATGAGCCCAGCTTCCCCTCGCCACTTTTAATCAATGACGTCACAATTAAAAGAGATCACGTAAACCATCCCTTCTCCACGTGACCACTTCCACTTCAAGCTGATTGGCTTTCCGCGTACGTACTGGCCCAGGCTGCGCGCGCTGACTGGAGGACATAAGGACCTCGGTTTGTAATTGGTCCTTAGGCTTCACCCAGATCCCAAGCTTTGATTGGGAGCCTAAGGTGCTGTATTCTAATTGGCTCGT
>JARFJB010002320.1:115000-277500 GCA_036346205.1 Vesta saturnalis | reverse complement strand
TCGCAACCGCTATTAATATATTTTTCAAGAGGCCATATACTGTGACCGATCTAATGGTTGGAGTTTGTGGGAGCAGTGTGATGTTAGAGAAATTACGACAACCCCATTTTCTTTACAAAAAGTAATACCTTGTAATAAGAGATGAGACTCATGATTATCTAATATCAAAAGAACCGGTTTCTCTCGAGATGCACTGGCATGCTTGACGAAGTGTTTTAAATATAATAAGAAACCGCCTTCAGTCATCTAACCCGACGGATTAGCGGATCGAATGCATCCTGGGGCACTAACAGCAAAACAAAATGTTACCAGGGCACCCTTCTCAGAGGAGGTTACATAACCCACTTGTTTTATGCTTTTTCTAGCAATAATTCTGTCTGGCTGTTGCACAGTAGTTATGCCCATTTCATCTACATTGTATTTATCTTGGAGTTCAAATTTGTAACGATCACCACCTCTTGTAGGAGAAAAGAAAGCAGTCACGTTTGTCTTACTGAAACTAGTAGCGCGACTAAGACTAGTTGATTCAGTAGTCCTGAGGGATAACGTTTTATGTCGCTTGAGAAAACTGGTAAGCCAGTAGAGGCCATTTCATCTCTGATCCAATTGCTACGGACAGCTATATTGTTTTTCACAGCAAATTCGTAAGCTAACTTACCAACTTCTTTTGTGGATAATCCAAAGTATAATTTGGATTGATAAATCAGGTATTCTGCTTTTGTAATTTTTTACAAAATTTCTGTGACGTCATGTAGTTAATATGGAAATCGGCGGCCATTACCAGAAGAGACTTCTTGTTTTCCAAAACTTCATGGAATGCTCATTCAAAAACATCCAAGGGTGTACTTAGCATAATCTACCCCATTACGAATGTCGCAAACAACCCCCAAGCACATTTTTGTTGTGTTGTCTGAGTACTGCCCACACTTTAATAAATAGTCGAATAACGTTATTTAAGTAAGAAATACCTGAATTAATATTTTGATACCACAATACCAGTAATAACTAAAACTAAAGTCGCTTTATAAAACAATATTTGAAGACACTAACATTTCCTAAGGACACCTCGAAAATACCACAATTGGCCAACACACGTAATACGTCACCTTTCGAAGTTAGAAGCATATTAAATACATAAGGAGTAACGCTTGTTCTATTGAGATGATCTTGACGCGACTAACATCTATCCAGCGAGTGTAAAAGCGTTTGCAACAACTAACCTCGGTGTCCCTATGCATCATGATACATTAAACAGAAGATAGGATATTGCGCATAGTGGGCGGAACTGGGTCGCGTCAGCTGGAGAGTAATTCTGGCGCGAAGTGCATGTACACATACGGTCCCTGTTGAAAATAAGAGTGTTACTGCCACAAATATGCGTTATCCTATTGCTATTTACAACGTAGACAATCAGTCATGCTTGTAAACGAGACAAGGTTAACGCATCAAATGCTAGAACATGTTATTTACATTTTGGCAAAGAAAGTTATGAGGAAAATTTAAAAGAGTTAATATCTTAATTTCTGTAATATGTATCATTGAAAAAGTAATTCATTTCATCCTGTAATAATATTAGCAAGCATAAGAAACACAAAAAATGCTCCAAGTCAACTCTATACAAGTTAATCCAAAAACAATTTACTGTTTATTAAATTTAAGCGAACATGTTTAGTTAGTAACATGTCCCCAATGGTTTCTTAATTAACATTTATTTGTATAGAAAAATCTCAATTTTTAAAATGAGGTTAGTTTTAAACAAATTTTTTTTGTATTCTAAAAACTTTTCTATCCTTAACGATCCCTACAAATTTGCATTATTTTATCCTTGTTTATTCAAGAAATGTTTTATTTACAATACAAATATATTTAATATAATTGTACTTTCATTCGCAGTCCTATTTATTGTATTCAATTATTACAGACAATTTTGTAAAGTATATTTTTCGTACAAGTAAATCAAATAAATACATTCTCATATGTGTTTTTGTAAAACTTTCAATAAAAAAGTTATAACGGAATGTTTTAAGTCAGTAATTTGTAGATTAAAATGCCATAACTGCTGCTCGCTAATGTGGTAAATTCGAATTTAACCCTCCAGGTGACGTCATGCGCACGGCGGTCTGATTTGCGACTGCCAAGGATCGTATCTTCTGTTTATTGTATCATGCCTATGTATATAATCATTTTTGCAATACAACAATATAATTCAATTTATTCAAGACAAAACAATCGAGGAAATATTTCGTGTATGTGTGTGCGTGCGTGTGTTGTGACGCTTTTACTTTGGAATGAAAGCACAAGGATGGTCGTGTCGTTGTCCCTGTCAAAAGTTTAGTGAAATCAAAAAAAAAGTTTAAGGAAAGAAACAACAAAATAAGCGTAAACTAATATAATTTGGCGGATTCTCGGCCGCCAATCCAGGTTAGCGGTGGTATCTTCGCTTTGAGGTCTGGATTCCTCCTAGAGATAAGTGTGTAGGTAGCACACTACAAAAATTTGATGAATACATTGAAAATATTCCGATTAAAATTGTTGTCGCGATAGCAAAGATAATTACTAAAATTTATTATATAATGATTGTTATTTGAGAATGGATTTGTATTTCTTTTTTTTGTAAGGCATGTTTGTGTAGGGTTTTAACTGAGGGTGCCGCAGCCACATATTTTAAGTTGCAGGCAGAGAAAACTGCCTTTATCAAAGAGCAAGACAAATCACTAAATATGTTTATAAAGCGGTTTTGAAAATAAAATGTCACTATTATACAAGAAATTACACCGCGGTCAAAGCATGGGTTGTTCATGAGTTGAAATGTGATATTTGAAATACAGGGTTTTCTACGGTTGATTGCACATGTTAATTAGAAATAATGTTTCTTGTATAATTAAAGTCAAAAGCGTTCACACGAAATATTTTTATTGCTTTTGTTAGTTGATATGGAAAATAGGGGTGAGGATGGATGGAATAAAAACGGTTTGTTGTGTTTAGAAAGGGAGTCTGATTAGAATTTCAAAGCGGCGGAGTAGATTTGAGTTTGACTCGGTGTTTGTTTAATTAGATCTTCTTTTCGTTGTTTTGTGTTAATCGATAAATCCGAGTATTTAAACATTTGTGCTGGTGAAAGCTTAAAAGGATAACCTACATTGATAATGTAAGTAAAAGAAAAGATTTTACGGTTTGTGAAATTACACAGAAAAGGTCATTCTACCTACTCATTTAAATTGTTAAAATCAAACTGACACCCTGACTTGCAAAACTGTTGTGTTCATTGAAATTACGCAGGCACAGCTCTCTTTTCTTTCTTTATGTGTTCTATTTTGTGTATTGATAATTCCAACCTGTATTTATAATGATAAAACCACAAACGATCATAGGTATAAAATCAGAAAAGCTGATCCAAATGATCTATATCTATACAAACGTCCCTTTTGTTACCGTTATATGCCTATATGTCTATATTTTTGTGTTTTGTTTTATGCCTAAGAGGAATTGAGAGCGTTATTATCTTGCATTTGTAATAATACCTACTAATCATGTGTGCATCGGTGTTTGCAGGACTTTGTTTCAGATGTTATAATTTGCCTTAACTGCATATTTAATGTGTTTGGCCACGAATGGTTTTTCTGTGTAATCAATCATATCCTTTATTGTTACTGTCCATGTGTATCATTTGTTGTGCTCGTATCCACAAATTTGTATGCGTAACGTACTTGCCCTTTTTCATTTGTATCTACTTAAATAATCTGTAACCTGTTTAATTTTCTGTTGTTGTTTTATTTTATGTAGGTTGAATTTATGAAATTGTGGATTCGATCACACTGTCTATGTTTATTGCATTTAGGGTAGTTATTTTAAATCGCTTTGCATTTTATTTTGGTGATATTTAAATATTGTAAGGTACGCCCTTTTAACTTGATTTAATGATGTCCTTGGTGTTTATTTGTGTTCTGTTTATAAAATGCTTTATATGTAATTATTTAACTAAAAGCAGACAGGAATTGGTTCCAAAAGGGATCCCCTGTTTGTTATTTATTACTTGTTTATTTTGCTTTAATTTGAATACCATTTGTAGACCTGATTTTATGTTTATTTGTGACTAAACTTCGTTTTAGCAATGTTATAGATTTGTACGCCTTTAATACCGATAGAGTAGTGTTGATACCTATTTAACCCTTTGATTGCAATTTACTTGTGTTATCTGATCTTGTTTTTCTTTGTGTGATTATTATCGGAATAAAGGGAGTTTTCTTGGTGATTCTTTTTCTCCCGATGTAAATAGGATGACGAGCGAATCACCAGGTAGCGCAACTCGTTTATCTCAATTACAGTTTTGTTTCATTTAATTACCTGCCACCTTATGCAACAAATTAACCTTATCCGACCCTATCTCCTGCGCATTACACAACGTAGGTTATTTGTCCCTAGACGATCACTGTTTTTTTTATCAGGTTAGAATTTTGCGAGTTCTAGATCAGATTTGTAAATCAACTCTGATTATTTAATCACGGCCAGTAAGGGAGATTTAAGCTATTAATTGGAGTAAGCCTAACATTAGCCGACGTAGCATCATTCTCAGTGACATCAATTTAAGCAATTAATAAAAGCATCTTATCAGTCAAATTAAGATGCATCCTGTAGCTATTGTTTTGTCTCTTGAATTTGCCTTAGTGCGAACAAGTACAAATTACACGTTTCATGATAGGGTACGTCTGGGTTACGACAAGTGCAACAGTGTCAGTGGCCCGGGGGATCTGTGGTTTACCAGGGTTGTTTGACGGTAGTTGGATCGGTGCTGCTGTAACTAGATATTAAGCGACAACAGACCGCGGAAAATCTTCCGAGTTGAGATTTCAAATCTAAAATTATGAATTAATTAAATAACTAATTCGAGTATATTTTGCAGTTCATACTATATTAATTACACAAAAATTAGTGTTTATATACTGCATACCAGTTAATACTGAATCCATTTAAGATTTTGCTTAATACAGAGGTTTCTACAAATTTTTAAAAATTCAAACTTGTAATGCTTCCCGGTTTAATGGTAGCTTCTACCGGTCTTTTACCTGTTGTAAAACTGATTATTTTACATATGAAAATGTAAACTTTCACCATTAACACTCATAATAAAATACTTATCTTTTTTGATTTTTTAATGGTGTACTTTAAATTAAATCTAAACGTTTCGATAACACTTACAGTTATCTTCGTCAATAGTAATGTTTGTTAAAAATTGTTAAAGATGTAGTAAACAATTTTGTCAAATTTGAAAAATTAAAACATAAACATAAGCCTGCTATTAGTATAACAGTTTGGGAAATATAAAGCCAACTGGTTTGTCATCTTTGAGGCAGTTTAATAATATTTAATTTTATGACCTAGTTATTTTTTACTAAAAAAAAATTTTATAGTTGGCTTTATATTTCCCAAACTGTTATACTAATAGCAGGCTTATGTTTATGTTTTAATTTTTCAAATTTGACAAAATTGTTTACTACATCTTTAACAATTGTTAACAAACATTACTACTGACGAAGATAACTGTAAGTGTTATCGAAACGTTTAGATTGTATAATTTAAAGTACGCCATTAAAAAATCCCAAAAAAGATAAGTATTTTATTATGATTATTTTACAATTTGTATACTCTAATTTTTTTAAATATGAGAGCTTTCTCAAAAAGGGAGGTTCAGACTTTGTTGTATACTTGGACGCAGGTTGGGTTGCCTATCTAATTTTACAAATGTTATCTACAGGAATGGTTTATTTACAAAGAAAACGGAAATTATAATATTGATTCTAATAAAAGATAAATAAATAAATAAAACTGAAACTAAACGGTTATAAAATTCAACAGAATCCTATTAAATAATATTTTAATTATTCTAGATGTTTTCTTAAAACGTCTACGCCTCTGGCCTCTTAGTTTCAAACCTTTCTTGCTGGTATTGATTAATAAAGAATTAGGATGTGGATACTAATAAAATATTAATAATGAATTGAATGATCTAATTTCTGAAGTAAATCAGGCAGGTTTCAAGCAGGATTAATAAAGAATTAGGATACTAATAAAATATTAATAATGAATGAAAGGATGTAATAATAAGTAGTGTATTTGGATGGGAAGCTAGTGTTTATATAGGGATTTTGGAGAGAGTGGGGAACAATTGATAATATGTTTAAATCATGTAAATGCAGTTGTGGAAGAAAATAGGAAATAAGTTTTGAGGAATTTATTGACAAGGATTTGAATTTTTAGGAAGGATCTGCAGGATCATTACAAACTTATCGTGACTATCACTACCAACACAACATCCGATTTGTTGGCATGCGTTTATTTGTTTTGTCATAGCTAATACGATAAATATAGTCCGGGAGGCAGCGACACAAATTTCCGGGTCATTACCTCCCATTTAATTTTTTGAGCATGAGTTATGCATATAATATGTAACTCTAATATGGACGTCTTCTATTGCACCCTTACGAGATGGGGTTGCAGGAGGGTTGTGATTCTCGCCGAAAATTAATAAAAAAAACTCATAGCCTCTTGCATGAAACTTGCTCAACTCATTAATTGGAACATAAAAAGTGTAAAAAATGTCGTCTTCCATCTGAATTCCACAACAAACTACGACTTCCACCCACATCAATACGCGCAAAGAAATGAGAAAAAAAATTCATAGCCTCTCAGGTGATACTAAGTGTAATGCTTATTTTGATAGTTTAAAAGATAAAAATAATAGTCTTCCACTTGTAAACAACAACAAAGGTCGTCTTCCAAGCCGATAAAGATACACTCGATATAAGGCGCGAGCGAGCGCCGCGGCTACACCGCTGCATGTTTATCTGTTTGAAAGATAATTAATGTTGCAAATTGTTAGGATAACAGCACAATGTTAATATTTATGTTATAAATTATTCATTTCAGTGATTTTAAGTTTAAATAATAAATGTACGGAAAATTTACGTCAAAATCGAAACTTTCAATTGTGGAATATTTACAATTTTGTTATTAAAGGTGAGTAAATATAAAAACAATGAGCAATGAGTTTCTAAAAAGAAAAAAAACAGCGAGCATTCATATATCGATCGGCTACGTACATGGATCTACAGCTATATTATATAGCTGTATATGAAGGTAGGCATCCAGACATTTATACCTGCGGAGATATTGAGATGAATTTATTAAAACTTCTGTTAACAAAACTACATATCAATTCATCATGTCGCAGTTAAAACATCAAAAGATGAAACCTAAAGATAGACGATTTAGTGAAGAAGAAAAGATGTTGGCCCTAACTTTAAGCCGAAACTCAAATAAAAAAATTTTAATTTTTAAACCTCAAACTAAAACATAAATTTAAAAAGCGCGCCACTAAAATAGTTCCATGACTACAATACCGCGGCAGCATTGTTGCAAGACCATCTGGCGGATAATAAAGAAGTGAGTCTTCTATTTCAGTAATTATATTTTTTTTCTATGGTAGCGTCCTTGCCTTCCTTAGAAAGTCTTCTTAAATGCAGTGCGAGCAAATCTGAAAAGTAGAATGTCTGAAGTTAAGCCATATTGTATTTTTTGTACAAAAAAGACAGGAAAATTACAGAGATTTATTCGGACATCTTCTACGAATTTCTCTCGAAAAGACTTTGGATATTGACAGAGTGTTAACATATCCATTGACACCAATGCCTTTTTCGCTGTGCCATGCTGATGGATCAATTTGCAAAACCGACAAATCAGCATTATTCAAATTGCTGGAAAAAGTATCAGATAAAGATCAACCGCGTCACACTGATGTCGTGATCCATGATGGTTTTTTTTTTTACTACACCTGATGAAAGATATTCCTCTCTCATTTGGAGGAATATCACAAAAATTTCTGAAAATGTGTATGACTGAGGGAGTACAAACAATAGTGGTAATGTTTGATCAGTATATAACACCATCGATAAAAGATAATGAACACGTATTAAGAGGGGCAAGGGAAGATCGTCCTTTTCATATACATGGTCCGGGTCAAAGACGCCCAGCCGATTTTTTTGCTGAATTAAAAAATATTAATTTTAAAAAGGCGTTGGTTAATTTTTTTATTTCGGACTGGGAGTCGAGCCATTACGCGCCATTCATAAATAATAAAGTAATATTTTTGAATTATGAGAAATGCTATAAATACAATGTTATTGATAACATTGTTACAAAGCAGATTGATGATATTTTGACGTGTCCCCCCAACACGAAGAGGCTGATACGAAAATAATATATCACATTTGCAGTATTGATTATGAAGCAAATGTGGTTGTGGGATACTCTGATACAGACATCCTGATTATATTTCTGGGCAATATCAGTGTATTCAAGAGTGATGTGAAGGTGTGGATGCACGTCGGCGTGGGAAATTGACGAAGATTTTTAAATGTGTCGGAGCTGTCAAAAAAATTAAGCACAAAATTGTGCAATGCGCTACCGGCTTTCCACGCCTTTACCGGATGTGACTTTAATCCGTCTTTTTATCGTAAAGGTAAAAATCGTCCATTTAAGATTTAAAAAAATTCCGAAAAGTATATGGATGCTTTTGAAAAGATCAGCGACTTGAATACTGGTGACACCCCGGAAGTCCATGCCATATTTGAGGAGTTTGTCTGCAGAATGTACGGCTTGAAAAAAATTACGAACGTCGACGAGGCTCGTGTGGCCGTCTTTATGAAAAATTACAAAATTAACGACGGTGACGAAATCTCTACAACAAATGCGAAAAATGTTGACGGAGCAATCCTACCACCACGCAAAGCCGAGCTCCAGAACCAGATTAAAAGCTTTGGAGGCATGCCTATCTCCCGCAACCTATAGAATTTTCTCCCACCGACTATGGTTGGGAGGAATTAGATAATAAATTAATTTTTCAAGAAAAAACAAATATCTAAAAATAATTATTTAAAGATTAATAACTTATTAAATTTTTATATTTACAGATAAGGAAAACGATCAAGGCCCTGAAATCAATCAGGCGAAGAAGATGAAATCCGAGATTCTGACATTGGGGATGTCGAATTCCTTATAGATGAAACGGACGATTCACTCGATCAATACGATAGCGAGGAATGGTCGTGAATCGCAAATCGTAAAATCCCTATATTATATGTTATACATGAAAACAATAAATTTGGTTTCCCTTTCTACAAAAAGGGCGCGCGCGCGTGCGTGCGTGCGTGCGTGTGTGTGTGTGTGTGGGTGCGTGCGTGCGTGTGCGTGCGTGCGTGTGTGTGTTTTTAAATTTACTCACCTTTAATAACAAAATTGTAAATATTCCACAATTGAAAGTTTCGATTTTGACGTAAATTTTCCGTACATTTATTATTTAAACTTAAAATCACTGAAATGAATAATTTATAACATAAATATTAACATTGTGCTGCTATCCTAACAATTTGCAACATTAATTATCTTTCAAACAGATAAAAATGCAGCGATGTAGCCGCGGCGCTCGCTCGCGCCTTATATCGAGTGTATCTTTATCGGCTTGGAAGACGACCTTTGTTGTTGTTTACAGGTGGAAGACTATTATTTTTATCTTTTAAACTATCAAAATAAGCATTACACTTAGTATCACCTGAGAGGCTATGAATTTTTTTTCTCATTTCTTTGCGCGTATTGATGTGGGTGGAAGTCGTAGTTTGTTGTGGAATTCAGATGGAAGACGACATTTTTTACACTTTTTATGTTCCAATTAATGAGTTGAGCAAGTTTCATGCAAGAGGCTATGAGTTTTTTTTATTAATTTTCGGCGAGAATCACAACCCTCCTGCAACCCCATGTCGTAAGGGTGCAATGCAAGACGTCCATATTAGAGTTACATATTATATGCATAACTCATGCTCAAATAATTAAATGGGAAGTAATGACCCGGAAATTTGTGTCGCTGCCTCCCGGACTAATAATTTATTATGAGCGATATTATGGTGTCAAAATAACTTATAGGTTTAATGAAATTTAGTTACTGTAAATAATTTTAAATATTATGGATAGCAAATTTGGATTTTTTTCAGACTACGGATGCACAAATTGGCCACCGCCCAGCGGGATGATTTACGACTGCCAAGGATCTTATCTTCTGTTTATTGTATCATGCATATGAATATAATCATTATTGCAATACAACAATATAGTTCAATTTATCCAAGACAAAACAATCGGGGAAATATTTTGTGCCCGTGTGTGCGGGCGTGTGTGTTGTGACACTATAACTTTGGAATGAAAACACAAGGATGGTCAAAAGTTTTAGTGAAATTAAAAAAAAAAGGGTTGAAGGAAAAAAATGCAAAATAACCGTAAACTAATATAATTCGGCGGATTCTCGGGTGGCAATCCAGGTGAGCGCTGGTATGTTCCCCTTGAGGCCTGGATTCCTCCTAGAGATAAGTGCAACAGCGTCACTGCCCCGGGGTCTTTGAAGGTAGTTGGATCGGTGCTGCTGTAATTACATATTAAGCGACAACGGACCGCGAAATTCTTCCAAGTTGAGATTTAAACAGTTTAATAAAAAAAAAATCAACTCGTTATTGAAAGGGGAGGGGGTGCGCGTTGTGGGTGCGTGCGCGTGCGTGTGTAAAATGTTGTAGCTGCAACATCCTATACAGGGAATTAGAGCATTCTGAATAGAATGTTACATAGTGAAAACAATGATGCCACTGTAAAATCTACATATGGATTTACTCTCTAAAGATACAATTAGCTCAACTAAATAAATTCTAAAAAATTACCTTATTCTTATCCACTCAGAAGGATTTATTTAAATAATGATACCTATGATAACCTTTTAATTGATAGCAAATTACTTAAAAAACACTAAATCGAAAGTACTTCTTTCTCAGATACATGGTAAACTGTAGATCCTGTGGCAGTATGATGTTGACACATTTAACATTGCTTACTAAAGGTGGAATTCCTTTAATAGCACAAAATTCTAGTGACGGGTAGTGCTATACCCCTTCGTAGTTGATACGCATAGATGCCTGGCATTTTGGTTTGATACAAAACACATTTAGGTCAGTATGTATACCAATATTTAGAGCTTGAAGAATGTTTCACACAGTGACTTCGTATTAAGTACTTTTCCACTTCATTTCTATTTGCCACATTGGAATTTGGAATTTCATTGTGTTTTCATAGGAGTTATCCATTTTGTTTTAACATAACAATGATTAGAAATTCAAGTGTTCTAATATGTTATATAATCACGTTGCTCACATTTATATTAAGACTTTTTAACTTTGCAATTTGTTTTAAAATCATATTGCTTACTCACATTTGTATTTAATGTTTTAAAAAGTGACTTTTTAAACAATCTTGCCGATGTGTTATATAATTACATTGCTCACATTTGTATTTAAAACTTGATGAGTGTTTTACTAGATGATGTTTTAGATAATATTTATAATATGTTGTGTAATCACATTGCTCACATTTGTATTTAGAACTTTTGTGTTTCATAACATGAATTTTTAAATTTGGTTTCCTACTTGTTGTATAATCACATTGTGCACATTTGTATTTTAAACTCGATGAGTGTTTTACCAAATGATAATTTAAATTCGTTCTCCTATGAGTTGTATATTCACATTCCTCACATTTGTATTTACAGTTTGAAAAGTGTTTTAAGTTGTGACTTTTTAAACAATCTTTCCGATGTGTTGTATAATCACATTGCACGCATTTGTATTTAGAAGAGTGTCTCATAACATGAATTTTGAAATTTTTTATTAAATGTGTTGTATAGTCGCATTGCTCACATTTATATTTAGAGTGTTTTACAAGATGACTTTTTAAATAGTCTTTATATGTTGTATAATCACATTGCTCACATTTGTATTTAGAACTTGAGGACGTGTGTTTCATAACATGAATTTTGAAAGTTTGTATCAAATGTGTTGTATAATCGCATTGCTCACATTTATATTTAAAATTTGTAGAATGTTTTAGTAAATGCTTTTTATAACAGTAAGCACGATGTGTTGTGTAATCACATTGCTCACATTTATATTTATAATTTGAAGAGTGTTTTAGTAGATGACTTTGTAAATACTCTTTATAATATGTTGTATAATCACATTGTTCACATTTGTATTTAGAGTTTGAAGAATGTTTTAATAAATGCTTGGTTAAACAATCTGCACGATGTGTTGTATAGTCACATTGCTCACATTTATATTTTGAATTTGAGGAATGTTTTAATAAATGTTTTTTTAGACAATCTTCGCGATGTGTTGTATAGTCACATTGCTCACATTTATATTTAGAACTTAAAGAGTGTTTTACTAGATGATTTTTTAAATAGACTTTATAATATGTTGTATAATCACATTGCTCACATTTGTATTTAGAAATCGAGCTGTGCTTTAAAAAATGAATTTTTAAACCTTTTTTCCAATTTGTTGTGTAGTCACATTGTGCACATTTGTATTTAGAATTTGCCGAGTTTTTTAAATTACGATGTATTAAATTATCTTTCACTGTTGATGAATTATAGGATTGATTATATTCACATTGTACTTGTGTGGTGGATTTAACACTATTTTTATTTATATTACCTGCTCCACTTGAGCAACTGGTGTTATGTTTAGCACTAAAGCCATAATCATATTCTTGTTTTATTAGATCATGATTTACCTTAAGATATTGTGTTTGAAGTAAATCTAATTGTCTTTCCGTTTCTGGTTCCAGTTTAACGAGGTTCAAGTCAATTCCAGAGTACATTTTGTAGTAGTTCTGTGTTTTAGTACAAATTTTTGACAAGAACATGTGTTTATTTAACAAACAAATGTTAAGATGCAATGTTGTCACTTTTGTAAATCTTTTAATATCACATATTCAATTGGATAACATGGGCATTGCTTATACATTTATAGGTTTATTATTACAAATCTTTATTGTAGTAGCTATAGACACCATAAGCGTGTTCGACTGGAACGATTTAACTAACTAAAAGCACAGTAAAAAGTGATCCTACGCAGAAAAAAAAGGAAAAGGCCACGTATTTCATTCCCCTCCCAAGGGGGAGGGCGGGCTGCTCGAGCTTTCCAAGCTCCTTCAGCCACAATCATGGATTCCCAGCATACATACATACATTACGTATATATGCATGGTAGGATTCAGAATGGGTGTGGTCAGGATAGGATCGGAAGGAACGGACTTAGGGTTCTGAGGGGGAAAATACTACCCCAGCATTCGCCTAAGTAGCCGCACATGGTATGCACATACGCAGTGACCATGCCATTACATGTGTGTTCAGTTCAGTTCAACAAAGTTTATTAAAATTTTTTAGAAATTAACAATTCATTTTTATACTACATATCACACTTAAAACTATATATAATAATAAATGTGTATTGTGTTGTATAAGTGGTGCGCTGCTCAGGAATCTTCTTCCTCTTCAGCGCGTGGATTGTGAAGTTGTTGGGTTGCGTGTCGTGTGGATTGGCTGTTGACAGTGTTGTGCTTTGCATTGTTCGTTATTCAGGAAAAAAAAAGGATGAGTTGTGGAGATGTGGTGATGTTGGAGTATGTTGTGTGGACTGTCCTGTTGTCGCTCGATTGTGGCTGGTTGCTGATGCCCTGCATATCTGGAATAAATAGAAACATGTGTTAGTTGTGTGAAACATTGTCGGTTTTAACAGAACAGAATAGATTAAATTGTCGATACTGTATACTTATCTGGGGAACCAGACTTCGCTCCGAACCTTTGTATGATTACCCGAAAAGGGCAACCATCTCTGAACCGTGAGAGAGGAGCACTCCCCACAAGTCCATCGCAGTTTGCGCTCAAGCAAAAGCCGCTGCCACCTTGCGGAAAACAGGTAGGGCTTTCTCCATATTGAGACATCCGAGGAGAGTCAATACCGAGTCGAACCCTAGGGCGAGCTGGGCTGGCGGGGTAACGATCGCGGCGGAAGCTGCTTTCGGTACTGCCGCCCTCTCAGCGCCGCCTGCCGTCGCTCGGGCGTAACTGACGCCGGTCCGGGTTGAATAAGGCGCCGCCGTCGGTGGTTTCCTCTTCGGTCTCTGACGTCCTTCCATCTTCTTCCGTTGCGGAGGTCGAGGGAACTTCGCGCATCCCCTGTAGCTAGCGGGGTGGTCCCCACCGCAGTTAACACACTTGGCCCGGTCTGTACGGGGTTTTTTGCATTCACTGCTGTGGTGATCGTCGGCGCACTTGACACAGCGTGCTGCCGCCCTGCAGCAACGCTGTGCGTGACAGAAACCTTGACACCGGTGATACTGCCCGATGCCGGATTTCCGCCGCAAATCATCGACAGTGACTCGGAGGCGGGCGACGTGCTGCACCTCCCGGATCTTCTTCGTATCGTCCTCGGACGGCAACTCCGCCATCACGAGGGGAATCGGGAGTCCTCGCTGCTTCATCCTAAAAACAGAGAGAGCATTAATATCTTGCGTTTTTAGCTCTGAGCTAATGTCGACCTTGGATAGCTCTACGGGCACGCCGCGTATCATCACCTTAGCAAATCGCTCGCTCTTTGCCTGGTAGGTGTGATACGGAGTACCACACCTATCCATATACCTAGTCAGCCTGTCTCGGTCCTGAAAAGAGGCAGGCTGTGTCCTGAAGTCATCGTCGGTGGATCCCTGGCTCTGGTCTTCTCGGATCGGTGCGGGTTGTGCGGCGGCGGACGTCGTCGGAGCCGTTAGTGGGACCACCACTAACGGGGCGACGTCTGTCGGCGCGTCTTTTTTGCTCTTCTCTTCTGTCGCTGTGGAGATGGCGCATCGGTGTTCGGTGTCCCTCCGAAGTCCCCCTCCCCCTGGTCGATCCAGATCCCGTCGTCGTCGTCATCTTCACACAATCTGCGCGGCATCATGATAACGACGCGGGCAGATTGTTATCTTTTGAGAAAATTAATTTAGCTTAAGCTAAATTATCGATGTGCTCGGAGAGCTAGGTAGAGGCTTACTTTTGAATGCTCAAACTGCTCATGTGTGTGAGGAAACCCCCTGAAAAACCTTATACGCCGTTCGTTTCTGTTTATCTATGGTTTCTGTTTCATCAGTCCTCTGAAATATCTGATTCACCATTTTCAAAGAGAACGTAATTTGGCTTCATTGTGATCGTTTGTTTATTATCATTTAACATAACCTATAAACATGGATAATATGACAGCATTGCTTATACATTTAAAACAATGGTGACAGCCACTTTTAAAGGGAATGATGTTCCGATTACTTTGTGTATACCGGCCGCTTTGGAGCAGTTATGTTTTGGTGACAAGCAAGTAAATTTACTGGTAGGTACAGATTTTAATGATCCATAACTTTTTTAATTCCAGATAATTATGAGATTGCTATCCAGCAATTATGAACATTTCACAGTTGTGAAGAATTAGCAAATATTCCTATTACTAGTATTAATAATGTACAATTACCTATGTATAGGGAATTGGAGATATTCTGTATCGATGCCCAAATGTACGATGAGTCACAAATACAGGACGAGTCCCTAGCACAAGTCACAGAAGAGTAAGTGCTACTAATGGTAAACTGCATACATTTTAACAATATTTCTAATTATAGCGAAAATGAAACCCAAGTGGTAGATGATCGTACATATTGGGTCAGTAATGAGGTTTTGGCATTGTTGCATGATGGTCAAAAATAAAATTTGAATCTTGCAAAAAAAAACCTAGACATTTCGTGTGTTGAGAAGAATAACGCAACATCTGCCAAATTACAACTTTACAAGAGAGGCAAATTAAATTTTACAAAATTTAAAATCTTTATAGCTTTTTTATTCGGATTCCTACATGAAAAGTCTTAACACATTAAAAATGTTAGAAAAATATAACTATAAGGTGATGCATTCAAAAAAATGGTTTTTCAGCTATTAGAGATAGGCGGACGGAAGTTACGTTATTGCCCTAAAAAAGAGCCTTCAGACCACTCTCGAATTTTGCGGTAATATCGTGACATTGATGCTTATACCATAGACCTCACTTGAAAAACTGAGAAAAACATAAGTTAATGTTTCCAACATTGTAAGTATGTATAACCTGCTTAAGCTCCTAAGAGGTATTTAATATAATAAATCACTAAAAAAATCATATTTTGCCTTTGAAGGTTTAAAAGTTAAAGAGATTCGTAGAAACCTGCAAATCGCCAGTGAATCAGGTTCTTCCGAAGAAGCTGAATAAGACTTTTTTTTCTTTTTATTTATTTTAATTTTGCCGTCATAGGCTTTACCAATTGAGACACATTTTTTCCAGTAAAGGGTACCTCTTTCCAAACATCGCCGTGGGTTGTTCTTTTAGTTTTTACGTTAGGCTCTGATTTCGAAAATTTTATTGCTTTAAGCAGAGTTGACACGGGTAGTGAAACACGCTCGTGGCTCACGATTTCGTGGACCACGCGTAAACATTTGTGAAATACGAAAATCATCCCACGATCGTGTGCTGTTTGCACGACAGAAGTGCTAGTCTTCAATATGGCTTCGTCGATAGCAGAGGTTGTGCAGTGGTGAGCGAAATATTAGGAAATTATATCGTATCACAACTTATCAATCGTACAGTAGTGATGAAAAAAAAAAGAGACGGCACAGATGGTGGGTGAGAGAATGGATTAAAAACAGCAGCCAGTCCTGAGCAACGCATTTTGTTGTTCAGGAGTTGCAATACAGCTACTCAGAGGATTTACTAAGGACGTCTAAAGACGACTTTGTCTTTCTATTGGAACGGCTATCAACATCGATACAAAGAAAGATACAAATATGAGGGACGCAATACCATCCAAAACAAAACTTATGATAACCTTGCGTTACTTGGCCACAGGCGATACCTTTAACAGTTTGGAATTCTTTTTTAAAATTCCGAAATCAACAATAAGCAAATTCTTAGTTGAAGTTTTTGATGCTATAATAGCTGCGTTGGAAACGCGGAGCAATGTAAGTACTAATAAATGTTAAGGAAACACATTGCGGTAATAATATTTAATGAGAAATAAATGAGAAACATAAAAACCCTTCCGAGAACTGTTTGTTATGACCAAAATTTATTAGGTATATCTTAATGATGATTTAGTTGTTTTGTGTGTAAACTGTCCATCGCAGCAGACAGCTCACTAATCCATGTATCCTCACTTTGATGAAGTGGAACTCGACATGTGGGCATTTAGTGCACGTAAAAGAGAAGCTAGGTATTTTCCAAAATGATCAAAATTATCATGTTTGTTAACTGCGGCTCTCTCCGAAATTTTGCCTAATTTGTCCATTGCGGACATAAGTATCTCATTTTCTACACGTCACTTATTTTGTACTGTGTGTTTCCTCAATGGCGGTGGTCTTTTTATTGACGTTTCTGAGTTGCGGAATTAAGAGGATTTGGACTTGGCTTCAGAAACAACGCGTTCAGCATTTGGAGACTGAAGCTCGGTAAAATGTTTAGCTTGTTGGCCAGAAGATCTAGCTTGCTCAGTTGAAGGTCCCGGTTGCGGGGAAGAATCTGTAACTACATCCGCCTGTTGAAATTGAATCTCACTTTGGGGGTCTTCACCGTCATCTGTTACACGTCCAAACCGCACTAGGCGTCGTGTGCTTACTAATGTAAGCGGGTTGCCAAGCCAGCTAACAGGGAGATGGGCGTGGTCGAAATAATAAGTAAAATGAATGATTACTACGCTCAAACACCTTACACCGATATTCAAACAGCTCAGTTCGGGAAAATATGTCTCTAGGCGCCACCACAATCAAAACTTTGCTAAAATAATTGCCTTAAGCTGGATGTTAATTAACCCTCCTTGATTGTGGAAAGTAGGATTGTGCTTACTCAGTAAACTTTCACACGAGGGTTCTAAAACAAACACTCGTCCCAAACAATTCAACTCAAACTCAAATATATTTAGTACTACCCAGGTTATTAAAAACTTTTTGAATACACCTCGTATACCAAAACTTCCAAAATAAAATTGATTATTCAAATTCATTCAATGAACGGTAATTAATTTTAAAATTCCTAACATGAACGATATCTTTTAAATTTAATTTCCATAACATTTCTGAATCGTACTGACATTCGTAAGTATGCGTAAGTTCTCAAAACTCCAACTTTTGTTATACTTAATGAAACTTTAAAACAACAGCTGATCCGTTAATTGTGTATTGCGCTAATGAAACTAACATGAAAATTTTGCAATCAACCTGGCAAATATGACTTTTCAGGTTGTTCATTAATCTTAAAATCCAAAATATGCAAAGTCTACACTTTAACTTGTCAAAAACTACTAGATCACCAATTAAGTAATCGTCACAAATATATCTCATACCTGGCTGAATAAACAACAAAATAAAAAGATAACGATAAATATATATATATATATATATATATATATATATATATATATATATATTGTCCTGCATAAAATAATAAACAAATGACAAAGAAACAAACACAAATATATTTACATATACCACAACAACGTGGTTGAAAATCAAAACCACATAACTCGAGAACGATTATCTTTTCGCTTCTAAACTAATTAATATTTACTCAACATTACACATATGAACTAAACAAAGAGATAATCGTGCTTTACTAAATTTTCAAAGTACTTAAATATATTCCTTACTTAAAATTGTCCATTTATCCTACGCTTTTCTTTCTTCTTTCTTCCCGTAAATCAATTCTTTGTAGTTCATTTGTAATCCTTAAATTGCATGAAGGCACATAACCAGTGCTTCACAATTTCACAAACACTTATTCCTTTCTGTACTCACAAGTAGTCCAATAACACGTAATAAACTATACACATTTGGTTGCCTCTTAAAACGTTTCTCGCAACCTTTAGGACAGGTTAGTCCTTCCTTAACACAAATAAACTTTTAATGTCATATAAAATCACCTTAACATTGGCTTAATTTAATACCAAAAATTTCGTTTACTTAAAGGTGGTCCCATAAATAATTTTAACTCAATATCGGTACAAGAACACGCGCTGCACTTAACACTTTAACATAACAACTGTTAACTTTTTTATAAATCTGCTTATGCACTTTTTACTTTCTTGAAAATAAACAAACTAATTTTATCTTCAACTTCAATTTAATTATCGTTTTATTTATGAATGTCTTATACGATTCATCCCCTTACGGGTAACGCAGTTGTTTAACAATGACTCCCTTCAATATTATTCACAAATATAACTCCAACTTAACCCATTCTAAGCCACACTATACCTCGCGCGCGCGTCTCCCCAACATTCACCACAAGCAACAGCCAAAAACGAAAAAGCTCCCGTCAATCCCTGACTTTTCTATTTATAACTTCAGTCATCCATCTTTAAACATGTCTTCCTTCCGCGCTATATTCTCCAATAGTATTCACTCAAAATTTCTTAGTGCCGATAGATGCTGCCATCTGTACAACCACGCTCATAACTACAATACATCGCCATATTTGTTTTCACTTACAAATTTTCCAATTACTTCCTGAAGAAGCCATTTCTCGTCACCACATTCATTCAGTAGCCACTCTGGACCATTACGCAACTTTCAACATTTATCTCCAACCTGCGCTCGATCTCCTTCCGCAACATTTGCAAAAATAAGTACCGTCTAAGGTCTCAAATTCCATATACATACATATATTCTCAAAACAATTGCACAACATTACGAAAACTTTCTGAAATTAACACTTAAACATACCAAATCTTTCTCTACATATTTTCTAAAACATTCTACACTTATACACTCACATCTTCTGGTCAAAATTACTCATTTATCTTCCAACATTCCATTCCTTACAGCAGCAAAACAGTAGCAACACAGTAGCAAACATTATCGTCCCATCGACAAATTTCTTTTCACATTTACATTCATCAGAATCTAATTATTCCAACACCAATGTCTCTCTAATATTCAAATACACGTATCTACATACAGAATTATATTTCTCCTAAATTTCCAGTGGCGTATCATACACCCACATACATTATGCATATACACAAAAAAAAATTTTTTTTTCGTTCAAACTCAATACAGCCGTACTCAAAACACGTAATACACGTCATTATAACATCCTACATACAGGGTGCGTCAACACAACCTGACATCATCATCTACGTTTGTTTTTATGGACTCCTGTGGTACCCTGGACTGTGAATAAAGCAATAAATAAATAAAATTAAATATTTCAAGGCTCTGCTTCTTAATCTTCTTAAATTAGTTTTGAATCGCAGGGTTGTATAATGAAATGATATTGTAAAGAAAAAGTCTTCTTTGCTAAATATAAAAGCTGTCGAAAATGTTTATGTCCTTCGTGAAGTAGTACAATATAAAACTATTAAATATTTCTTATGTTTTTTTAAATCTTAATCTGTATAATTTATTACCTTTGTCTACAAGTTGAATGTTGAGTTTATCTAAGTGAAAATAAATTTGAATTTTTTCGTAACATTTTTATCGTTTGCATATTGTAGTCCTTGACGAAAGAAGTACTACATTTGCGAAGGCAAGTATATGAAGCAATAACTAAGCATATCCGGGTAGACATTTCTTTATAATAGAGTTAGTGACTGGCGGTGAACTAAAGGACGACAAGATAACCAGTGAAGATCAAATGGCAGATATCCTGACCAAGCTCATAGGTATCTGTTGAGAGGAGATATTAAAAAGAAAATATTCTTTCAGAAATTGTTCATCGAAACTTCTGTCAAGAAAAGGAAAAGCTCGTGTTTTATAAATTTTATTGTAATTCTGTTTTTTCTGTAATAAACGTTGCTTGGATTGAGGCTCCATCTTCTGATCTTTGTACTAATTCAGCTTTATTTCTAGTTTTCTTTAATGCTCGGCATTCTAGCCATCTTTGAAATTCAAAGTTAGAGTGATCCTCAATATTTGCACCGGGCTGTAAAACAGCACTTGGAAAATCTTCTGGCTACAATGATATAGATAGTTGGTTTACTAAGAAAGTAACACACCTAGTAAGTATGAGAAGCAAATTAGTTACCTAAATACTTACACAACAAGGGTTGTAACCATTGTGTCTGGAAAAAAACTGTTTCCTGTAAGGACTAAAAGCAGGGTGATTAACAATACGGAAGAAAGGAAAGGTATATGAACATAGGTGATAAAAGCAAGTAATGTAATGTGAAAAAAAAAGCACGGGAATAATGATTGTGTAGGTAAAAGAATTAATATAAAACGACGGAATAATTAATAAGATACAATGGTAAACGAGCGCGAATAAAAAAAGGTTATGTTATATGTTTGTGAGGCCATCCTACCAAATTGAAACACAACTAGGGTAGAACTTTTGTTTTTCATTTAAATGTCAAAATTTACCAGAAACCATTGAATTTATTCAAGAGTTATTTGATTTTCGGATATACCCAGAAAAATGCGGATCAATAGGAAATAAGCTTTGAATGTATAATATCATATCATTTACATAACAGATTCAACGGCAAACTGGGGAAGGGCTGGTGGTCCTGTGGTATATTGCTTGTCTGACACGCGGTTGGTATTGGTTCGATTTTCGCCTTTTCCAGTTTTTTCTGTTATGTTACAGTACTTTTTTATCTAACCTATTTTTGTTAGGTTACTGTAGTTTTGTGTATCTAATCTAATTCTGTTAGGTTACAGTAGTTTTTGTTTTATTTTCCTATTATTATTTCACATTCGAACGTCACATTTTTAATTTGCTACGCACGCGCGAGACAAGAGACACGTGATTGAGTGGCATCGATCTACATATATCCGCAAGTATTATTTGGTCCACTATAAAATACCGAAACTGGAGAAAAAACAAATCCGAACCAAACCTAACTTCACACGCGATATGGAATCAATTGCGTTGTGTAATTCTTGCATTACTCTAATAGTCGATTGTTATTACCGTTATTTCATTTCTTTTAATTCCATTTTGTAGAATGGAAGTCGTGTGTTGTTCCACACCCGATATTTATTAAAAAGCCATTTACCAACAAATCATTGTGCTCCCGTTCATTTGTTAAATCCCTTGTTTTTCCCTGAAAATTATAAAATAAGGTGCTTTGGGGTAACTAGGACCAAGGGGTATCTGGGCGTTGGTGGTCACGAAACATGTTAACATCAAATGTTAATTCCACGAGCGCGAAGGGAAATCACGACTTCACTCGTTGCATTATTACTGAAAATCAAACGGAAATACTTACCATGTAACTGAACCTCGCTCATCAATAACGTAGTTTAAAAAATTACGACATAATTTTTTTGCTCTGTTGCAGATCATAGTGCGAAACTATACAGGTTCCGCCTTTGGGAGCTGATCCTATGAGTATCTGCTAAACCAAACTTACTATAATTTTGAAAATTTCGTGACAGGATAATGATGTTAGGGCTAACTCATCTAAAATATTTTCACGTTCGTACCACTTCCGGTTATACCGGAAGTCGGAACTTAGTCGCTTATTTTAAGTGGAACGCCCCGTATATTAATACATTTTTGGATTCTATGTCGAATTTTAAGGTAAGTTTGTTAAATAAACTAGATACGAAATTTCAGTCGTTTTATTGACAGATGCGGTCCTAGTAATAACTCGTTAATTGTTCTGTTCCTGTCATAAAGCTTTGAGGTGTTGTAGGCAAAGGTTTATTGCAACAGTCTGCAAAAAATGACATTTGTATTTTTCATACAAATAAAATTATGAATTATCAGTTTTGAACACCCTGTGTACGTATTGGTTAGTTTTTTATTTATTTAGTTAGATTCCGAATCTTTTCTTTTCTTTCAATTTTAGTTTAAGAGCTTACTGTAGATAATGAATATTTTGCTTGAATAGGTCACGCTGTATGTAAAGTAATCTTAGGAATGTGCAATTGTGCATTATCTTTACTCATTGTAGGTAGGAGTTACGTTTTTTTTGTGTAGTTACGTAATTTCATTAATAAAAGTCAGTGTAGTTTTTTTATTAAGATAAATTCGTTTGATTTTGGTATATAGTTTCATTACAAAGAAGTGTTGTTATCGCGTTGGTGCCGTACTGTCGCAGAGGACCAATTTGAGAGTCGGAATGATGGTTTTCATCCATATAAGTACTATGGTTGGGCGATTGGTTGTACTTTTGCAATAACATATCTGTGTCGTGTCGTAGGGAAATGCAGATGTAGCAGTTCCTTCGCCTTCAGTCGAGCTACCATTGTATATTTTAATTGTTTTATTTTGAGTTAATAGATATTTATCTTAGTTACTGTTTTGGAGTATTATTAATATTAATATTAAGCCTTGACAAAGGGTGATGATATATTGCTCAAATAGGAAGCGTCGCCGAGTTTTAATGAGAGAAGTTTGGAGTTTTTTTGTTTTGTTACTAAGATTAAGTTAAAATAACGTAATTTACCAGTTTAGAAAAGCTTTGTAACCGAATTGAAGTCAGTTTGGTATGTTATTTTGATTTGTTTAAGGAAGATTAGTAAGTTAACGTAGTGGGAACCCTAGTGATTTGTATTGAGTATTGAATTTGAATATTGCTGCACGGTGGTAAGTTTATCAGATTAAGGTGCAGATTTTGAAGCGTTTCAGGTGAAGCAGCATTGCGGACACCTGGATCTACGAGCGTTACGATTTGGTAAGTTGGGTATTCGGACCACTACGTACCGTCGTTTATTTCGCGTTTTAAAACACCCTGGTGTGTTCGTTTGGAATATCCTGGCGCCTACCAGAACCTATTGCGACATTTTCCCGATTTCGACCTTGGTAGATGACGTATCCCACGGAGAAGAAACTGCTTTTCCCGATAGACCCTCACTCGCACGCCGAGCTAGCCCTGCAAAAACCAGGTTTATCTGTCATCTTGTCCTAGTGAGCATTTGTACCGTAACAGAATGTCTAAACTTGACTATCAAAAAATGCAAATTACTCAAAAAAATCAAATAGAAACCCCTATTTTTTATTACTCAGATCGATTTAACGTCAAAAATTAAGGTAAGTTTGTTTAAAACTTTATTTGCCTAAACGTAACAGTTTCATACTTATTATCAAAAAAGTCCCAATTTTAAAATTTGTGATAAAAGTTGTCAGGTTGCGATGACGCACCCTGTATGTAAGATGTTATAATGACGTGTTTTGAGTGCGAGTGTATTTAGTTTGAACGAAAAAAAAATTTTTATGTATCTGCATAATGTATGTGGGTGGGTGTTACGCCACTGGAAATTTAGGAGAAATATAATTCAGTTGGTGTTTAAATAATTAGATTCTGATGAATGTAAATGTGAAGAGAAATTTGTCGACGGGACGATAATGTTTGCTACTGTTTTGCTACTGTAAGGAATGGAATGTTGTTGGATAGAGGAGTAATTTTGACCGGAGGATGTGAGTGTATAAGTGTAGAATGTTTTAGAAAATATGTAGAGAAAGATTTGGTATGTTATTTGTTAGTTATAGAAAGTTCTCGTAATGTTGTGCAATAAGTTTTGAGAATACGTGTATGTATATGGGATTTGAGACCTTAGATGGTACTTATTTTTGCAAATGTTGCGGAAGGAGATCGAGCGCATATGGGAGATAAGCGTTGAAAGTTGTGTAATGGTCCAGAGTGGCTACTGAATGAATGTGATGACGAGAAATGGCTTCTTCATAAATTAATTGGAAAATTTGCAAGTAAAAACAAATATGGCCATGTATTGTAGTTATGAGCGTGGTTGTACAGATGGTAGCAGCAGTCGGGACTAAGAAATTTTAAGTGAATACCATTGGAGAATATAGCAAAGAAGTCGGACATGTTTAAAGATGGATGGCTGAAGGTATAAATAGGAAAGTTGGAGATTGACGTTAGTTAGTTAGCTTTTAGCTTGTGGTGAGAGACGCGCGCGAGGTGATGTGTAAAATTAGAATGGGTTGAGTTGGAGTTGTATTTGTGAATAATATTGAAGGCAGTCATTGTTTAAACAACTGCGTAACCCGAAAGGGGATGAATCGTATAAGACATTCATAAATAAAACAATTAATTAAAATTGAGGTTGAAGATAAAATCAGTTTGTTTATTTTCAAGAAAGTAAAAAGTGCGTAAGCAAATTTATATAAAAGATAACAGTTATTACGTTATAGTGTTGAGTGCGGCGCGTGTTCTTGTACCCATATTTAGTCAAAATTATTTATGGGACCACCTTTAAGTAAACGAAATTTTCGTAATAGATTGAGCCAATGTTAAGGTAATTTTATGTGAAATTAAAAGTTTATTTGTGTTAAGGAAGGACTTAATTGTCCGAAAGGTTGCGAGACACGTTTTAAGAGGCAACCAAACGTGTACAGATTATTACGTTATTGGAGTAATGACCTCGTATAGTTAGACTATTTGCGATTACAGAAGGAATAAGTGTTTGTGGAATTGTGAAGTTTTTGTTTTGTGCCTTCAGGCAATTTAAGGAATACAAATGGACTACAAATAATTGATTTACGGGAAGAAAGAAAAGCGTAGGATTAATTAATGGACAAATTTTAAGTAAGAATTATATTTAAGAACCTTGAAAATTTAGTATTATCTTTTGTTTAGTTGTAATTTGCGTAATGTTTAGTTAATTAATTAGTGTTGAAGTAAAAAGATAATCGGTCTCGAGGTATGTTGTATTGGTTGTGGTTTTTCAACCACGCGTTTGTGTATGTAAACATCTGTTTATTATTTTATACAGGACAATATATATTTATCGTTAACTTTTTATTTTTGTTGTTTATTTAGCCAGTTATGAGATACATTTGTGACGTTTACCTAATTGGTGACCTTTTTTTTTTTCGACAACTTGAATGTAAACCTTGCATATTTTGGATTTTAAGATTAATGAACAACCTGAAAAGTTACATTTGCCAGGTTGATTGCAAAAATTTTCATGTTAGTTTCATTAACGCCGTACACTAATGACGGATCAACTGTTAATTAAAATTTCATTAAGTATAACTAAGAGAGATGAGTTTTGAGAACATATATATATATATATATATATATATATATATATTTACGAATGTCAAATACGATTCAGAAGTATTATAAAAATTAAATTAAATTTAAAAGATATCGTTCATGTTAGGAATATTAAACCTTCAAGGATTATTCTCGTTTGATTGTTTTGCAGCACTTTATCACTATTATATTGGAGTAACAATTAATAAGCCGATGACATTGCTTTCTTTTGATTAGGGATTTTAAAAATTAATTATCGAACATTGAATGAAGAACTATTTATTCATTAATAAGTAGAGATTTAACTTTATATATATATATATATATATATATATATATATATATACGAGGGATACGTAGAAAATATAACTATTGGTTACGTGAATGCAGTTGAATTTGAGTGATAAATTTTGTTTTGGAAATTTTGGTTTACGAGGTGTATTCAAGAAGTTTCTAATAACCTGGGTAGTACTAAATATATTTGAGTTTGAGTTGAATTGTTTGGGACGAGTGTTTGTTTTAGAACCTTCGTGTGAGAGTTTACTGAGTAAGCACAATCCTACTTTCCACAATCAAGTAGGGTTAATTAACACCCGGCTTAAGACAATTATTTTAGCAAAGTTTCGATTGTGATGGTGCCTAGAGACATGTTTTCCCGGACTGAGCGGTTTGAATGTAGGTGTAAGGTGTTTGAGCATATTAATCATTCATTTTACTTATTATTTCGACCATGCCCATCTCCCTGTTAGCTGGCTTGGCAACCCGCTTACATTAGTAAGCATACACGACGCCTAGTGCGGTTTGGACGTGTAACAAAGTGAGCTACATACTTAAATCTAGTATTCCTTGTTCGTGGTCACCATGGAAACCAAATAATTGAGAATTGAAATAAAGAAAAATATTTGAATAAGTTACTGCAAAAAATTATAAAAATTGATAATTTTATGATTCAAAAGTCATTTTTGCCAAATAGAAATTTTCTAAGTCATTTTTTTCAAATTCGATATACAACATAAGTGTAAAATTTAATACTTTATGAGTAAATCGAAAAAACTACTTTTACTGCGGAGGTAATACATACTTATCAGCGCATCATTACACGATAAAGATGCTTATTTATTTTGTTTTTCTTTTGTAGTCAATAATTTAATAAAATTGTTGACAGTTTGTGTTTTCTAGATGAAATGCCTCGACTTGACTATAGACTATTTGAATTTAATTTTAATTCACGGAGAATGTCATAGAGTTGTAAAACGAACAGTAAGAACATTTATCGAACGCTATCCTGAGCGCCCCGACCATCAGCAGATACAATAAGACGTGTGGTTCAAAATTTGGAACAGTTTGGCACATTTAAACACTTTGCGCATCGCAAAAAAACTGCTATTGATAACGAACAGAATGAAGTTATAACTTTAGGATATTTCCGTGCCTATCCTTGTAATTCCATAAACGACGCGAAAACAGATATTGCCTTAACACCAACAACTACCAGAAGAATTCTTAAGAAACATAAGTTTAGACCATATTGTTTACAATTAGTTCAACATTTGAATGAAGCGGATTTCTTGAAACGTATCGAATTTTGTGAAACAATTTTGCTCAAAATACAAGAAATTCATAATTTTTGACTAATATATGGACGGACGAATCTAAATTTACGAAAATGGCATATTTAATCGCCGAAACTCGCATTACTGGAATAACGAAAATAGCAATCTAATTCGCGAATGCCATTTTCAGGAAATTTGGAATTTTAACGTATTTTGTGCTATTCGGAATAACGAAATCTTTGACGTGTATTTTTACAACGAAAATTTGATAAGCTTAAAATAGTTGATTGTTCCGATTTATGATTACAAATTTAATTTCTAGGAGAAAATTATCTTGAGATATTAAACACTCGAATTCAACCCCGATTAAATCTAGAAAGGAAAAATTTATGGTACCAACAAGACGGTGCGCCCCCTCACAACACCAATACTGTTTCCATGAAACTTTATGAAATTTTTAAAATTCGTTGGTTTGCCAATAATGGTCCCTTTCCATGGCCACCTAGGTCACCTGATCTTACGCCAATGGATTTTTATCTTTGGGGTCGAATTAAAAATATTGTTTATGCTACACCACTAACGACTAAAGAAGATTGCATTCTCCACAAGAAATTCAAAGGGATACAAATGAAGCCGTTATAAGACGGGTTCAACAATGTCTTGCGTCTAACCGGCAACATTTTGAACATTTATTGTAAATTAATTTACATTTGATCACGAGCAAGAAATACTAAATAAGCGACTTTATCGTGTAATGATGCGCTGATAAGTATGTATTACCAGTAAAAAGTAGTTTTTTTTTTCGATTTACTCATAAGTATTAAATTTTTACACTTATGTTGTAAACATCATCATCTAATTCGAGATTCTGAAAGTGATTCGATATTCTTCAACACATAATCGCACTGAATACTTCCAATTTCCATCTACATCTTTTTGGCCGTTTCGGAAATAAGCTTCCAAAATAAACTTGTCTTGTTCGACACTAAAGGCAACATAACCAAAAAAAATTGTTTACGAAAAAGGCATAAAATACACGAATTAACTTACCTTGAAAGTGCTGGTTAATTTATTAATAAGTTGTGAAAAAAACTATTTTATTGTAATACAAATGTAGATTAAGGAATAATTGAAAAATCTATGTACGTTTATGAAAAATGTCAATCGAAGTTGAAATAAATATTTGTGCCTAACTTCACCAGAAACTTGGAATAAACTTTTGAAAAAAATTCTGTAAAAAGCTATTTTTTTTCGGTCAATCATTGTTGATATCCTGGTATATTGGAAATCCGCTTTTACTGATATAACTCAACCTTTTTTTTTCGCGCTCGTTTACCCTTGTTTTTTAAATTGTACCTTATTAGTTATTCCGTTGTTTTATATTAATCCTTTTGCCTACAGAATCTCTATTTCCGACGTTTTTTTTCACATTACATTACCTACGTTCATTTACCTTTTCTTTCTTCCTTATTTTTAATCACTTTGCCATTAGTCCTTACAGCAGTCTTTTTCAAGACACAGTTGGTTACAATCCTTGCTGTATTTTGTGACTCTTCATAAAGCATAGAAAATCTACAAAGCTTTGAAGGGCAATTAATAGGATATGGTTGTGTAATAATTATTGATCTGACTTTAATTTAATTAGTGTTAAAGAAATTAATATTAAGAGAGAACAGTAGGGTAAACAAAACGTGGCCGCCAATTAACCAATGGCCACACTGTCTTACTACAGTATAGTGCAAATGTGTTGTGCAGCTCATTATGTGTAATACGGGCTTTACTATAATTGCACTCTGTATTGGAATTTTAACATTACAAAGTACACTATTCATCAAAATGTGTTCTGAGATTGATTTGAACCTTATTAAACTTGAACCAGAATCGGAAAAACAAATAGATTTACTTCAACCTCAATATTTTGTGCTAAATCATGGCCTAATAAAAGAGGAATTTGATTATGGTTCTACCAGTGCTAAATATGCCACCAGTATTAATGATTTGAAGGTTATGAAAGAAGACATCTCTTACCCGCTAACTGATCGTACCAGTGAAGTAGATCATACAATGAAAGATTTAAAACACTTTCCAAGTTATAAATACAAATGTAAGCAATGTGATTATACAACACATCGGAAAGATTGTTTAAAAAGTCATCTTATAAAACACACTTCATGTTCTAAATACAAATGTAATCAATGTGATTATACAACAAATCGGAAACAAAGTTTAAAAAGCCATCTTATAAAACACACTTCAAGTTCTAAATACAAATGTGAACAATGTGATTACACAACACATCGGAAAGATTGTTTAAAAAGTCATCTTCTAAAACACTCTTCGAGTTGTAAATATGAATGTGAGCAATGTGATTATACAACATATCGGAAGGATTGTTTAAAAACTCATAATTTAAAACATTCTTCAAACTCTAAATACAAATGTAAGCGATGTGATTATGCAACAAATTGGAAAGAAAGTTTAAAAAGTCATCTTATAAAACACTATTCAAATTCTCAATACAAATGTGAGGTATGTAATTTTGCCACAAATTGGAAACAAAGTTTAAAAACCCATCTTTTAAAACACCGTACAAGTTCTAAATACAAATGTGAGCAATGTGATTTTGCAACAAATTGGAAACAGTGTTTAAAAATTCATCTTATAAAACACTCATTAAATTTTAAATACAAATGTGAGCAATGTGATTATAGAACACATCGAAAAGATTATTTCAAATTCCATCAAATGAAACACTCCTCAAATTCTGAATATAAATGTGACCATTGTGATTATGCAACAAATTGGAAGCAAAGTTTAAAATGCCATCTTATAAAACACTATTCAAGTTCTAAATACGAATGTGAGCAATGTGATTTTGCAACATATTGGAAACAGCGTTTAAAAACTCATCTTATAAAACACTGTTCAAGTTCTACATACAAATGTGAGAAATGTGATTTTACAACAAATTGGAAACAAAGTTTAACAACTCATGTTAGAAAACACTCTTCAAGTTCTAAATACAAATGTGAGCAGTGTGATTATGTTACAAAGTGGAAACAAAATTTAAGAACTCATCTTGTAAAACACGCTTCAAATCCTAAATACAAATGTGAGCAATGCGATTTTGCAACAAATTGGAAACAAAGTTTAACAACTCATCTTATAAAATCTTGTAAAACACGCTTTAAATTCTAAATATAAATGTAAGCTATGTGATTATGTTACAAAGTGGAAACAAAGCTTAAGAACTCATCTTATAAAACACACTTCAGGTTCCAATACTAATGTGAGCAATATGATTATGCACCAGATTGGAAACACAGTTTAAAAACTCATCTTATAAAACACTTCATCTTCTGAACACAAATGTAATCAATGTGAATGTACAGGTTGTCCCATTTTGGTTGTCCTCGCAGGGTATCTCAGTTATTAGCAAAGATACAGAGATGCGGTTTTCGCGAACGTTGGCTACTTTTTTGTGAAACGAAAGATGACACAAACATAATTACTCTAGCTCTTCTCATTTTGAGATACAGGGCGTTTTGAAAAAGTTGCATTTGAGACAGCCCCGTATCTCAGCTATACGATAACTTATAGAAAAAGTGAAAAGTGTTCTTTATATAATTTTTCCGTAGAATGCAGTGCTGTTTTCAGAATGAGTATACGGGGTCAGGTCAAAAAGTTATCGGGATCAACTTCATTTTTTTAAATGGGACACCCTGTCTATTTTCTCATAATTAAATTTTCCTTGTTCTAAGCATTTCAAATATGTATAGCATTCATCATTTTTTATACAAATAGCGCAGTATTTCAAATTATTAACTGGATTTGTTAGTGGCCTTTGGTACTGCAATTGTTTTACCATGGCAACTTCATTTTTTGACATTTGTCAATATTTGCAAATTTGTTGATTGTTGAGATCCTTATTGTTAGTAAAGTTTTCAATATTCTTTTCGTTATTTTGAATTTTACAAAGTTTCAAACCATGGCGAATAATTTAGGTACGAGAACTATGAGAAATTGATATGATTGGGGTTTATTACCAAACAAATTTTAATGCAGAGCAAGAAGGAAATATATTTTGAAAGGTTTATTTACTGGAATGTTAGTCATCATTTGAGTTAAATAAAATGTGAATATTATAGATTTCCGGAAAGAAGGCAACCGTGTAAAAAAACATTCATTAGGTTAAAACAAAATTTGGAAAATCACGGATCGTTTGAAAGGCCATGCGCCAAAACATACAGAAAAGAAAACGAAGAAAATAATGAAATAAATGTCCTTGCAGAGGTCACTGTTAACGAAAATTATACGTCTTGCAGAAAAATAGAAGAATCGGTGGGCATTTCAAAAACGAAAGTATCAAAAATATTTAAAAAATACCATTATAAACCATATATACCTCAAGTCATCCACCACTTGCATCCGGGTGATGCTCAATTGCGTATCGATTTCTGTAGATGGTATATTCAGAAAAGTGAAGAAAATGGTAATTTTGGTCGTTTAGTTATATGGTCGGATGAAAGCCATATAAGCTCCGCCGGAATTTACAATCGTGCAACGAATCGTTTCTGGTCTAACGAAAATCGGCATGTTACCGTGATCCGTCAGCAGCAAGGCAGGTTTGGGTTCAATGTGTCCTGTTTCATTTTAGGAGGCAGATTAACATTTTACATGTTTGAAGACAATTTGAACCATCAACGATATTTGGAAATTTTGGACATTTGCCTTCCAGAATTGATTGATGATATTCCGTTAGCCCAGCTAAGAGAGGTTTATTTTCAGCAAGACGGGGCACCTTGCCACAATGCAAAACTAGTAAGAGATTACCTCAATACAATGTTTCAAAACCATTGGATTGGTAACAATGGACCAGTTAATTGGCCAGCAAGGTCCCCAGACCTATCAATTTTAGATTTTTTTTTGTGGGCTACCTTAAAATAAAATTCATCAAAGACGGTATGAAACTCAAGAAGCTTTGATGAATGCTACAAGAGAAGCCTTTGAAGAACTACGTTTAAGACCCTATTTTATTAAGATCCATTCAAGAAATTCTTCGGAGATGTAGGATTTGTCTTGACCATAATGGTCAGCAAATTGAGCAATATTTATAAAATTTTAATTCTTCTTATTTTCGTTTGTCTCTAAATTTATAAATAAATACATCCAATATTTATATGAGTTTCAAATCAACAATTCTGGAAATAAAATAAATTATTTCAATGACATATAATTACATAATAATGGTTTTCTATATTAGGCACAAAAAAAAACAATAGAAGATTACGAATTCAAAGCCTACTAAGAAATTCAGTTAATAATACAAAATACCACGCTATTTATCAAAATAAGTGATAATTGTTATATATATTTGAAGTGCTTAGAACAAGAGAAATTTAATTATGAGAAAATAGACAGGGTGTCCCATTTAAAAAAAATGAAGTTGATCCCGATAACTTTTTGCCTGACCCCGTATACTCATTCTGAAAACAGCACTGCATTCTACGGAAAAAATTATATAAAGAACACTTTTTCTATAAGTTATCGTATAGCTGATATACGGGGGCTGTCTCAAAATGCAACTTTCTCAAAAATGAGAAGAGCTAGAGTAATTATGTTTGTGTCATCTTTCGTTTCACAAAAAAGAAGCCAACGTTCGCGAAAACCGCATCTCTGTATCTTTGCTAATAACTGAGATACCCTGCGAGGACAACCAAAATGGGACAACCTGTACAACAAAGTGGAAAAATAGTTTAAAACGTCATATTCTAAAACATTCTTTATATTCTAAATACGAGTGTAATTATGCAACAAATTGGAAACAAAGTTTAAAAACTCATTTTATAAAACACTCTACAAATATGAGCAATGTGATTATGTAACAAAGTGGAAACAAAATTTAAAAATTCACATAAATCACTCATTAAATTCTAGATACAAATTTTACCTTGTTCATTTCTAAACAAGTGTGATCATTGTGATTGTAAAACAAAACGAAAAATCTTTTAAAACTCTTCTTATAAAACAATTGAAACTATGAATGTAATGTGGGAGAAGTGACTAAAAGAAAATGGAAAAGTATTTTAAGTGCTTGGATAACTGGGGCATAGTTTTACAATGTGACAGTACTATATCATTTTTAAATAGTGTTTTTGGAAGGATAACACCAGTGGATGGCTGAGAAAAAACACATAATGATTTAATCAACAATCGGACGGCTTGAATTCAATTTTTACGTTTTTTTTATTAATATTACTTTAGGTCTCAGTTGCCCCACGACTTAGGGGTAACTGGATCACTCATGGCAAATTCCATTAGAGCACTGTGGGGTAACTGGATCTATTTTAGTACATTCGGTTTATCAGGAAAAAATATTGGTATACCCAATTGTTTGATAAATTTGCATGTTAAGGCTGTTGTATTAGGACGATTATTGAGATTTCACAGAAAATAGGCAATAAAAACGTGCAATTAGAAAAAGAAAGTGAACTTATATTTTAATATGATAATTTACAAGTTAAGTACAAAAAAGTATTTTGCAACTAAAAGTTTTTATGAAATATGTAATTTAAGTCGGATAACTTACCGGTACCATGTGTTAACTTCCTTTAGCAATAACTCAAATAAATCAACTTGCAGTTGTTGACTGGGGCAGGTTTCGTACAATGTCACTTTCCCGGATGTAGGACTCTTCCTCAGTCTCTTTAAACTTCATACTTTGATTTTCTTTTGAAAAAAGCCTCCTTTCTCTTTTTCCATAACCTTGGCTACAAACAATCTAAAACAATTTCTTGTTTTTCCAAACACTTGAACGCTACAAAAGTCACCAGGTTTTAGAGTAAGTTCATCTTCATCCTCATACTCAGAGAAGCTTTCATGATAGTCTTCGTTACTGTCTTGCACTGAAAAAAAATCTGAAGGAGATTCATCAACAACTCTTGATGCTTTAGGATTTGCTTTATCTTTTTTTTTTCTTTTATCTTGCAATTTGCTCTCTTTTTTTCCGTTTCTCTTCTTTTTCAAGCAAAGCTTGTTGTTTCTCCTCTTCATTTAATTTCATTTGTAGATATTTTTCTGTCGTTATTATTTCACAGGTGTTGACAGTCCTTTTCTTTGACTTGTCAGGGGTGGTATTATTATTTTTACAAAGGTCCAGTAAAAGTTCTTCAAAAGTGTTTCATTTGGATGTTGGTGGCTGTTGAAGCTCAGGTGTTGGGAGTTGTTCCTCTGGATCGACTTCCACCAGCTGCTCAGTGGTTGCTGCTAATGGCTGCTCATGTTCAGCCGTCAGAGACAGTTCGGGCTCCTCTGTCAGTGGTACCTCAGGATTAGCTGTAGACGGCAACTCAACTATCAGTGTTTGCTTGGACTCTTCTGTTGATGTTGCAGCCTCTATGGTTCTCTCCGCAGACTTTAAGGCAAGTACCTTTCTTATATTTTTGAAGATCTATTAGACTAAAGATAGACTCAGAAATAGCTTTTTTTGTTGGGTCCTTGAATTTCTGGTTCAGGATGCCTGTAGTCCTAAATTCATTAATGACGCTCATAGAAGACACCTCTTGAGTAACTTTTGTTAAAAGAGATATAAAGTCTTTTTTAGGGATCTTCTTACGTGGATTCTGTCTTTGCCACTTACACAGCTCTTTGTCTCATTTCTGTTTTAGGCCCTTAAATACTGCCACATCTAATGGCTGCAAAAGATGTGTTGTGTGGGGTGGCAATTTTACTATGGTTACCTCATTTTGTTGAGCTGACTATAAGGTTTGTGGAAATATAAGTGGAATGTCCATCGTATAATAAGAGTACTGGTCTCTCTGTGCCAATGTTAGTTAAAAATACATCCCTGAACCAATTATGAAAAAGTTTAGTCTCCATCCACCCTCTTTCACTTGCTCATACTGCTGTTTGTGTTGGCATGTCATTGTCAACCCAATTTTCCATTACAGATTTTCCTTTAAATACACATAACAGAGCAAGCATTTTACCATCAGCAGAAACACAAGGCAATGTTGTTTTCTCTTCCAGAGGTGCTTGTTTTGCGCTGACTTCTGATTAACACCGCCCACAATTTTGGTTTTGGGGGGATCGTGTCAGAAGGAAGTCTCGTCGCAGTTCAATATTTGACCTGGCTTCCCTTTCATATCAAGTTCCTCAACAAGATCCGTTATTTTTTCGAAAAAGTCATAAATGACCCAAGGATTAGAATGGACACAGGGTGAATGCTCAATGCTTTGAGGCAACTTAATGGACGAGCGATTCCTTTTTCGAAACGAAACTAACCAGTCTGGGCCAGGTCGCTGATTTTTGTTTCTGGCTTCGAGTTTGTTTAGAACAATATAACACTACACAATGTCTAATACCTCTTCGCCATTTAGGCCAAACCCATTTTTTCCATAACTTTTATTTCATTCGCAAGTTTCTCTTCATCAGCAGCAGAGATATAAGAAGTCACATCCCCACCACCACTACTTGGGCCTTGAGCTATGTGTCCTTTCCCCGAGTTCCAAGAACATAATGTTGTACAGCACTCCTAGGAATGCTGTAAAACATTGCTGCTCCACGAGTAGTTTTGTCCCCATTTTTTTACATTATTTACAGCCTTTTCAAGGTCTTCAGGCGAGTAGGCTAGTCCAGCACCCTTCTGAGTTTTCCTTATATAGTTTCGCACCATGATCTGCAACAGAGCAGAAAAATTATGTCGTAATTTTTTTAACTACGTTATTGATGAGCGAGGTTAAGTTACATGATAAGTATTTCCGTTTAATTTTCAGTAATAATACAACGAGTGAAGTCGTGATTTCCCTTCGCGCTCGTGGAATTAACATTTGTTGTTAACATGTTTCGTGACCACCAACGCCCAGATACCCCTTGATCCCAGTTACCCTAGAGCACCTTATTTTATAATTTTCAGGGAAAAACAAGGGATTTAATAAATGAACAGGAGCACAATGATTTGTTTGTAAACGGCTTTTTAATAAATATCTGGCGTGGAACAACGCACGACTTCCATTCTACAAAATGGAAATTAAAAGAAATGAAATTACTTTAATAACAATAGACTATTGAGTAATGCAAGAATTACACAACAGAATTGATTCCATATCGCATGTGAAGTTAGGTTTGGTTCGGTTTTGTTTTTTCTCCATCTTCGGTATTTTACAGTGGACCAAATAATACTTGCGGATGTATGTAGATTGATGCCGCCCAATCATGCGTCTTCTATCAATGGTCAATGGTTTCGAGTAAATTTTGACATTTAAATGAAAAACCCTAGCTGTGTTTCAATTTGGTAGGATGGCCCCACGAAGGTAAAATCACCAAATAGGCAATCCGCTTTTACTAATATAACCTAACCTTTTTTTATTCGCGCTCGTTTACCATTGTTTTTTGTATCGTATTAATTATTCCGTCGTTTTATATTAATCCTTTTACCTACACAATCATTATTCCCGTGCTTTTTTTTTCACATTACATTACTTACTTTTATCACCTAGGTTCACATACCTTTCTTCTTGTTAATCGCCCTGCCTTTAGTCCTTACAGGAAACAGTTTTTTTCCAGACACAATGGTTAAGCAAGTATTTAGGTAACTAATTTGCTTCTCATACTTACTAGGTGTGTTACTTTCTTAGTAGACCAACCATCTATATCATTGCAGCCAGAAGATTTTCCAAGTGCTCTTTTACGGCCCGGTGCAAATATTGAGGGGTCACTCTAACTTTGAATTGCAAAGATGGCTAGAATGCCGAGCATTAAAGAAAACTAGAAATAAGGCTGAATTAGTACAAAAATCAGAAGATGGGGCCTCAATCCAAGCAACGTTTTTTACGGAAAAAACAGAATTACAATAAAGTTTATAAAACACGAGCTTTTCCTTTTCTTGACAGAAGTTTCGATGAATAATTTCTGTTAGCTACACAAAGAATATCTTCTTTTTAATATCTCCTCTCAACAGATTGATTGAGCTTGGTCAGGATACCTGCCATTTGATCTTCACTGGTTATCTTGTCGACATTTAGTTCAACGGTAGTCACTAACTCTTTTATAAAGAAATGTCTACCCAGATATGCTTAGTCCGTCAATGGAACTCCGAGATCTTCCGCTAGCCTTATTGCCGCCTCATTATATATTCTCGGGCATAGAATGTCCTTTAGAATGACAAGATCACGCATAAGCCGAAATAGCCAAATAGTTTCTCTGGCTGCTTCGCTAACGGCTACAACTGCAGCCTCGGTAATCTAAATTGGAACGCTTGCCTGCCTTTGACACAGTCACCAGGTTGCTCCTTCCGTGTACATACAGAGCACTCGCCTTGAAACCGATGTTTTTAAAGTAGTTTAGAATGCACCGGTTCCAGAACCGTGGTGCTAGTTTTAGCCCCTATTGACCTTCATTATAACCTTGTGCCTGTTTCATGAAAATCTTGACATCCAAAGAGCCATAGAGGAAAGCAGTCGACACATCGAACTAGATCATCGCCATTTCTTCGCTTGCTGCTACACTAAGCAGAGAACGAACAGCCCCATTCTTGTTACCAGGCTAGAAGTTTGCCCGTAATCAATGCCTTATTTGATAAAAATCTTTGGTACATGCGCAAAGAAAGGCGAACCTGTTTTCGTCAGGCGCTTTATCTCGGGCTTCTTGTTAAGCCAGAGTTCATAAGGCGACTTGTGTTCCAATGAAGTTCGCCTTGTTCTGTTTAGTATGTAAATAGCAGTGTTTACCATCTCTAATCAAATCAATTTGAATAAAACATGGCAACCAATTAAGCAATGGCCACGCTGCCTTAACACATTAGCTCCCACTGTCCTCGCTTGAGGACGGATTTTTAAGATTCTTTTGAGTACTTCGCGGAAATATATAAATAGAATTTTACGATTCCAGGCTAAAAGGGGGTTCTAGGTAGCGGTATAATAAATAGGTTGGTAGTGTTCGCAGAGTTCATACACATTTTTTTAAAATTTGTACTTTTATACGTTTTCCTACCAGTGAAATCGTTTTTATTGAAATTTACGGTAGCTGTATGTATGTAAGTATTTTGTACAATTTACATTAACTTCGTGAAAGATTTAGTTTTTGACACATACACTTCCTCTGTCATATTGTTTATAAATTTGTCATAATTGTGTTAGAATCTGATGTGTCCTCATTGGGGGACAGTGGGCCTCGTACTATTGTTGTATGGTATTATTTACACTCCACAATTTTTACGCAATTTTTAATTTTTAAACTCATCATGAGTCGGAAAGCTTTTAAAAACTTGGAAGAAGCTTATGATTATTTTAATTCTGAAGAAATTGAGGGCGATATTCTGGCATTACCCCCAGGTGTTGATTAACTTACGTACGAAGAAAATGTTGATGACGAGGCAGTTTACCAATTGTTGATGATATTTCTGGACAAGTTGAAGTGTTTGTACCTGATGAAATAAGTGACGAAACCCCCACTACATTTGAAGTAGAAGCTGCAACTTCGTCAGAAATTAATGCCCCAAACCCAAAGCGTTCCCGAAAAGAAAATATTCCCACTGCTTATTAGAAGAAAGTGAACCCAGAATATGATAACTTGACTGGGGGAAATACAGCTTCCCAAAATCGTGATTTGTTGATGATATCACTATTGGACTTCACACCAGTAGCTCTTTTTGAACAGTTTTGTGACTCATGTGTGTTTGATCCTATAGTAGAAGAGACGATGTGTTACGACAGAAATCATAACAAACAACCACGACTTCACTACAACTCCGGATGATGTAAAAATGTTAATCGGATTTCTAGTTTTCTCTGGATATCACACATTGCCAAGCCAAAAGGATTACTGGTTTGACGTATAAGATTTAGGGTATTTCACGTTCGCAATGCCGTAATGCTTATTTAGAACTAAAGTCGCTACTTCATTTTCAAGATAATGACATTCAAAATCAAATCCCTAATAGATTTGAAAAACACCAATTTTCAAAAATGGGGTGTCTTTCATGAGAACTTATCAATAGATGAAATGATACTGCAATATTTTCGACACAGTTTACTAAAACAGTTCATCATAACCAAGCCCCTACGTTTCTGACATAAATTGTGGACATTTTGTGGAGAAGAAAGAGGACTTAGAAAATCCTTTAACTGGACCTCTTGAATATAAAGTTGTAAACAATATGTTATCTATTGTCAAAGACCCTACAACTCATTGCATTTACTTTGATAACTTTTTTACAAGCTACAACTTGTTAGTTGATCTAAAAAGTAAAGGATTCATAGCATCTGGAACAATTAGATACAATACAACAGGAAAATGTAGTCTCAAGTCTGACAAGGATTTGCAGAAAGAACAGAGGGGATCGTATGATTTAGGATTCAACAAAAATAAGCAAATATTAATTGTTAAATGGAACGACAACAAATGTTTTAAGGTGGGGACAAATTTTGACAAATTGGAACCAATGGCAAACGTTCAGCGTTGCAGTAAACAAGAAAAAAATCATGTTACGGTTTTCCAGCCCGTTGCGATTTCTAACTACAGTAAATATGTGGGAGGCCTTGACCATCAGGACTGGCTTTTGGAGAAACATAACAGCGATTCGAGGTAAAAAATGCTACAGGTGCTTGTTTACTGGATGATCAATATGGCTGTAGTAAACGGATACGTCTTATTCAAAATGATTCATGGCAGGCGATCAATTTCTATAAAATATTTTAGAAGAACAATTGTGCTAAACTATTTGAAGTTAAGACACTGGTAAAGAATTGTGAAGGTATTCTAGATTAGATAATAACGTTGGCCATATTTTGAAGAAACGGGAGAACTAGAGCCACTGTCAATACAAGGACTGTTCTGGAAAACCAAGAACATATTGCAGAAATTGCGATAACACTTTACGAATTCCATGTTTTCCAAAATTTCACAAAAAATTGTAATTTTTTTATATTTTATGTCACATTGCTATAAATACAAAATACCTATAAAAGTGCTGGTTTCTTAAAAAATAATTCATTTTATTCTATACGTGTAGTCCCATTATGTTGAAACTCCAAAAAATAATAATTTGGGACTTAATGGGTTAATTCATTGCCACCTGCAAGAAAGCCCACGGCCGCATAACTTTGGCAGCTGCGCACGGAAGGCCGATTTGTTGACACTTACAATATGGCGTCTTACTGGTGCGAGTTTGATTCCCGCCTAATGCACTTTTTTTTTCTCTTAGGTTACAGTAGTTATGTTTATCTAATCTACTTATATTAGGTTACAGTAGTTTTGTTTATCTAATCTAATTATGTTAGGTTACAGTACTTACACATCGACACCATTCTCATCCTTCATCCTATATTCCTTTGTTTAGCGTCTCCTGGTTTTCAAGTTGGGGTTAAGCGTTTGTCAAACTGGCAAATTTGATAGATACAATTTTATGAAACTGTCACTTAAATAATTCACGGTCATAGCCCGCTAACGCAATTGATTATGTGTCGTCAAACCAAATGGACACAGCCAAAATTTTGCTGTACCAGTATTTTTTGGACGCCATAGTACAGGTTTTTGCTAAACTAACAAGTGTAAAATATGTATTACTTTGTACCTGTTCCCATATATTAGATAACTTACTTGATTTATGTGTGCATACACTAAAGGCATTGATTAATAAGTATATACAGGGTGTTTCATTAAGGCTGGCCACCGGCCATATTTCAGAAACTAGTGGACATAAAAAGTGGAGAAAAAAAATTCATTATAAAAGTCGCCACGAGAAAATCCTGGAAATTATTTTTAAGTTCCGTAATTCATCGCAAGGGGGCGCAATTGAAAATTAAAAAATAGAATTATAAATTTCTCCGAAAATTCCCACATTAAGGCATACCTTTGGTAACATCGTTAGAAAGATTAGACAATTCTGCATCATTTTGGTCTAAGGCTCATTGGCGTACCGACCTTAATAAGAGTGGGGGAAGCTATTGAATGTGTAATCATTTAAATCGCTGTTATTTTTAAACGACTTATCCGATTGTAGTAAACCTAGGCTTGTTTAGAAGAAAAAGGTAAGTACTTTTAACTGTCGCATCCATTGGTACGCGATAGCTCATAATAAAGTTGTTAGAGGGCGCAATTTGTAATAATACCAGTATTTTTGATTTTATTCAGAAAAATTAAATCATACGGTATAATTATGACATCATAAGCGGAAAGTAGCTTAAATTTGTAACAAAAACGTAAATAACGCAATTTGATATCTTTATTTGTTCCAGAGTTATGGCGAAAAGAAGACTTTTAACCGTTTAATTTAATAATTGATTGTTGCTATGGTTTCTTAAGGTGTATAGGTTGGATTAGTAATGAGGAATCTGCATTTATCATAGTCTGTGCCTCCTTCACACTCTATCTAGGCTTAGGACTAGTCCAAACTAAGCAAATTGCAAAATTTGGAGCGTGTTTAGAGGCCAACGGGCCATAACAACGATATCAAAGTAATGATTGATTTTGTTTAAGAAACTTTTCAATAGAATGGTACAAAATCATGAACAACTGTTAAAAAACTAGTGAAAATCTATAAATGTTCAAATTGACGGCCGTTTTGTAAAAAACAACTATTAATTCTTCTTCTGTACGTTTATAACATCATATAAAACTTCTAAGGCATAATTCTAACGTGGTGTGTTTTAAAATAATAATCTAATTTGCTGCGGAACAAAGTCGGCTCGTTTCCATGGAGGTAAATAAATTGAAAAAGTTGTCAACTTACTTAATTTTGATTGATGTTGTGTTGTAAAATTTTTTTCCTTCATTAGAAACTTTTTAACAGAATGGTAAAAAATCATGAACAACTGTTAAAAAACAAGTGAAAAGCTATAAATGTTCAAATTGACGGCCGTTTTGTAAAATACAACTATTAATTCTTCTTCTTGTACTGGAAACAGCTGTTTCGATTCGTCTCGTGGAATCGAATTTATTGCAATTTCAATTCGGTGAATCATGTCCTCTCGGGTGGTTTGTCTCGTTTCGTAAACAATATCTTTTATTCTTCCCCACAAGTAGAAATCTAATACAGTTAAATCCGGGGATCTAGGTGGCCACGGAAACAAACTACCCCTTCCCATCCAGCGATTTGGGTATCTAACATTTAAGAAATCACGGACTCTTCGGGAATAGTGTGAAAAACATCCATCATGTTGATACCACAGGGATGCTCTCACGTCAAGGGGAATGTCTTCTAAAAGATTGGGCAAGTCATTTTGTAAAAAGTTTAAATAAGATTCACCATTTAGGTGTCCATGAAAAACAAATGGTCCGATAATTCTGTCACCTAAAACACCACACCACAAATTTACACTCCATCTGTTTTGGTGATCCACTTCGCGCATCCAGTGAGAATTTGTTTGCGACCAATAATGCATATTGTGCCAATTAACTCTGCCGCAGCTAGTAAAAGTAGCCTCATCGGTCCATAAAACTTTGGAAAGGAATCGAAGATTTTCACTACACATGTCTCTCAGCCAATAGCAATAGTTGAGCCGCCTGTCAAAATCAGTGTCTGATAAAGCCTGGTGTAAAACTAGATGATAAGGATGCAGCTTAAAATCCCTTAAAATTCTGAACACAGAAGCAACACTTACACCTAGTTCTGTGGAAATCTTCCTGATGCTTACGTGAGGCTCCGATTCTACGTACGCAAGAACATTAATACTATTGTCTTCATTTCTTATGCGACGTCTTCTGACAGGAAGTGGAATACGTCGTACATTTCCTGTTTGTCTTAAACGTGTTGCCATTCGCCGAAACACTTTTCTAGTGTAGCGCCTTCGATCAGGATATCTGATAGCGTATTGTCGTCCCGCAATAGCTGCATTTTGAAAACATTCATAATACACGGCAAGCATGTCGTAAGCCTCGGCATTGGTATACGACATTTTTGAAGGATAGCACTAATTTCTGATAAGGTACAATGAAACCCAAAACTAATGAAGGAAAAAAATTTTACAACACAACATCAATCAAAATTAAGTAAGTTGACAACTTTTTCAATTTATTTACCTCCATGGAAACGAGCCGACTTTGTTCCGCAGCAAATTAGATTATTATTTTAAAACACACCACGTTAGAATTATGCCTTAGAAGTTTTATATGATGTTATAAACGTACAGAAGAAGAATTAATAGTTGTTTTTTACAAAACGGCCGTCAATTTGAACATTTATAGATTTTCACTAGTTTTTTAACAGTTGTTCATGATTTTGTACCATTCTATTGAAAAGTTTCTTAAACAAAAATCAATCATTACTTTGATATCGTTGTTATGGCCCGTTGGCCTCTAAACACGCTCCAAATTTTGCAATTTGCTTAGTTTGGACTAGTCCTAAGCCTAGATAGAGTGTGAAGGGAGGCACAGACTATGATAAATGCAGATTCCTCATTACTAATCCAACCTATACACCTTAAGAAACCATAGCAACAATCAATTATTAAATTAAACGGTTAAAAGTCTTCTTTTCGCCATAACTCTGGAACAAATAAAGATATCAAATTGCGTTATTTACGTTTTTGTTACAAATTTAAGCTACTTTCCGCTTATGATGTCATAATTATACCGTATGATTTAATTTTTCTGAATAAAATCAAAAATACTGGTATTATTACAAATTGCGCCCTCTAACAATTTTATTATGAGCTATCGCGTACCAATGGATGCGACAGTTAAAAGTACTTACCTTTTTCTTCTAAACAAGCCTAGGTTTACTACAATCGGATAAGTCGTTTAAAAATAACAGCGATTTAAATGATTACACATTCAATAGCTTCCCCCACTCTTATTAAGGTCGGTACGCCAATGAGCCTTAGACCAAAATGATGCAGAATTGTCTAAGCTTTCTAACGATGTTACCAAAGGTATGCCTTAATGTGGGAATTTTCGGAGAAATTTATAATTTTATTTTTTAATTTTCAATTGCGCCCCCTTGCGATGAATTACGGAACTTAAAAATAATTTCCAGGATTTTCTCGTGGCGACTTTTATAATGAATTTTTTTCTCCACTTTTTATGTCCACTAGTTTCTGAAATATGGCCGGTGGCCAGCCTTAATGAAACACCCTGTATATATATATATATATATATATATATATATCTATATATATATATATATATATATATATATATATATATATATATATATATATATAATAACCTTACCCACATTGATATCCACGGCATTAAAGAACCAACTTTATAACTAAATAGTTGGGTGCACGAGGACACTTTCATTTTCTTCATCGCTTCTGGTAAGATATGTTTATCTGTTATTTTAGGGCATATTCTAGTTTCCTCCGCCATATCTAAACAATAAAACTTAACAATATGTGGCTATTGTGCAACCAGTTGCGATACATTTAATTTGAAATGAAGATTTTTGGTCATTAAATTATTTCGAATTCCCTTAAATAAATGTGGAATGTCATATAAGGGAATTACCAGCTTCTCATTAACTAAAAATCCTGGCTCAATAAAACGTAAATTGTATTTTTGAGCTTGCTCATATGAATCTGCAATAAATGATTTAATACAACCTTGATTTGTAGTGCTTTGATCACAAATAGTAGCGACTACATCTAATCCAATGTCTGAGCATGAAGATATTGTTTCCAGTGATGAAATACACCCTTAAGCATAAAAAGAGTTGCATGGTCTTCTATTGTGGCATATCTTTCATTTCCGAAATCCTGTAGTCCATCAATGATGTCTAACTTTTTATTATAATGTAACTCCGGAGAGATTGACATCTCATCAAAAAGAAGTATACAATTACGTTCTTGTGGAGTCAATTGTGTAACAGTTCCCTTCAATGTCTCTAAAATACTCTGATTCAGGCCAGGACGAAATGGTAATTTATTTAACAAATTTGTGAATGTTTTAACTAAAGGTAAAGCAAATATTTTGCATAATAATTTGTATCCTTTCCCACTGCCCTTATAAAAACTTAAAGCTAGGATTTTATCTTCTATAGTATGGCGACGTCCATGTGCTGCTACTTTTTGGCACCGAATTTGAGATAAAATGAAATTGTAAGTGGTTGGATTAATGTATTTTAACAGATTCTCAAATTTTTGCTTTTTAAAATATTCTGTGCCGTTTCTAACCGTTTTCTATATTTTCTCAATTTACCTTTTAGACATAGAACTGATGTTCTCTCTGAAAATAAAAATAATTACAATATTTGTTGAAATTTCACTGTTACGGTACTACCTGATGTACTTCTACGATGTCTTATAGGATATAAAGGAACACTCTCATCTTGTGATGTGTTGTCTTGTAACATTAAAAGCGGCTGCTAAAGTATAAACACTAAAACTGGGCCAACTTATAACATTAAAACAAAAGCGATGATGTAATAAACAATTTGTAATCGATCGAATAATTTTAATTAATATAAAAAATTACCAAATAACAATCGCTACTGCCGTCGGCTCATCGGTAGATTGAGATAGGGAGAGTTCTAATTTAAAGTTTAATAAACATACCTGAAATACTGCCTGCTTCTCATAAGCTTAATTATTTTCACTTATACTTAATCCATAAAAAAATGTTATCTATAAATTATGAAAAAATGATAAAATCTCGAGCGCCATGTTGTCTTATATATATATATATATATATATATATATATATATAGGAACAACAAAACCTAGTTAAGGAACAATAATAAACAATTTATCAAAATGAAAATAAAATAACGTGATATACTTAAGTTTATTTAATATCTGATTGAAAAGGTTAAAAATCAGAAGTCTTATACTATTCTAAAATTATATAAAAACATTACCTTTGAACGTTCGGTACATAAATTGTAACTGGTAACTATGAAGCAGAATGGTGAACTTGGTGAGGTCAATGTCTTGCTTATTTCCCTTTATATAATGTGTCCATAACTTTATTGAATTTCTTTGAAGTTTAATTCGCCAAATTTATTTATAAAAGTATGTAGAACTTGCGTTGTAAAATGTAATTCAAGTAAAAATTGCCATTTAAGTTAGAAAATAGAATAGTAAATTACTGACTTATACGTGCCATTAAAAATAATTATTATAAAAATGCCATATAAAAGTATGCATTAAAAAATATGAGTAAAATAATTGCAAACTAAGTGCAAAGTAAGTAAAAGTGGGTACTTAAAAGTGAGTACTTAAAAGGTGCCTAAAAACAAACAAATGCTTTAGTTTTAAATATAATGAATTAGAAAATAACTTACCACCAAAATCTGATGGCACCAAATATAAAAAATTAGGTAAAAATCATGCTTACTGCTGTAACATTCAGCATTAAGTGAATTAAAAAAAAAGCTTTCAGAATAACTCAAGTGTATTCCCCCTAAAAGTCTTCACGCGTTGCGCGGATACCATAATATAAATCCAATTTTTTAAGAAAGGGAACTATAACTATTTATGTAATATTACACCCAAAAGATTTGTTCTAGGAAATGCCAATAAAATTGCCATTCTCAATTCTACATATTAATAATTAAAAACTTTTCTAATATTACGCCAAATAAATGAACGATTCTTAAATTAATGTACTTTTTAATCCTACCACAAAAAAAGGTTGTTACACACCCCCTCCTAAAATTTGGATTCGGAGATCACCAAAGCGGATATTCCAAACACTAAGCTAATAAATGAAATTATTAAAATTTAAAAAATACAAAATGTTAAGCTAATTAAAATATAAGCAATATTTAAAAAATAACAAGAAAATGTACGAAAAGGTACGGAAAATGTGGTGATGTCGGTCAGGAAAGACCCCTCGCAACACCATAAAAGCTAATGACGCGCTACCACCCGCACACGCCACTAGTCGAGAATCAAGGACTCGAAACCTTAAATAAAGTAAAAAACTTTAACTGGTGGGGTTAGTGAAGCAAACCACCATCAGAAGAGCAAAAGGAGTATCCGATAAAAAAATTTGAATCTAAGGTAAAAAACGAACGGAAACCGAAACCTACCATGACGTGAAGGGACAGTGGGCAGAGAACCAGGTAACGGTCATCGTGCAACTTTATAAAAAATAAAGGCTAAACGCCACTCTACTCGAGAGTATAAAAATAGAAAAAAATCCTTCCGGACTAACAATAAATAATCGCGAGACTTGAGGTCGAGAGAGAGCGGTTCAATTACCCTACCCCTCCTAGGTACATAACACAACTACCACTGTCACGTTGGATAAGTGAGTCAAAATCGGTAAATCCAAGATACGACTATTTCCTTGGCAAATTAGCTCAGGATGCTTCGTCGTGGAGAACAAGAGAGGCTACTCCACCCTTCACGAGATTCAGGTTTCATGTTGTTCCACAGTCGTCGTCCAACAATAAACACACCCTAACTAACACGCACGCTTTATAAATAAATCGAAATCTAGGTGAGATAGCAAAGAGAAAGACGATGCACTCTTACGAAACAACCCCCTAAAACTACCAAAACGTCATAATCAGGAAGTGAACTAATCGAGGTTGACACGAGGCGAACCGAAGTCCTCAAGCACCGTCCAAGAATAGTAACACTACACAAATCAGGAAAAATAAAATAATTAAATTAATCAAAAAATAAAAATGTATAGAAGCATTACTAGTTTTCTTATTCATGGTTATGAGTTTTACACGTCAAATTAACGATCAGAGGTAAACTCAAAATAGTTATCTTCAATTTTACTATTGTAACAATAGCAAATTGTAAATCCAATGAAGGAAGATAATCTGCCTGAGAACTAATGTCTCACGAAGTCGGCAATTCAATCGCACGATGGGATCTAAATATCAACAATAATGCTAACAAATGTAGCAAAAAATAAAATAAATGGTTTGCAAAGCCACAACAATATAAAAAATAAAATAATGTGCGAAATAAGCACAAAATAAAATTATTTTGAAAAATTATCAAAATAATTAAAAAATATAAATAAGAAAACCAGAATGTAAAAATACTAAAATAGAAAAATAATTAAAAAGAATACGAAAAAATAAGAACTAATGGGGTTTTAAATCCTTAACATGAAAAACACCTAAGGGTTTATTATCAAAAGGGGTGGCCAATCGGTACGTAGTTGGACCTACCACCTCAATAACTTTCGCTTCAATAAATTTTGGAGCTAATTTTTGACTATAATTTTTAGTCGCATCAGATAAAGTAAAATTCTTTTTCCAAACCAAATCGCCAACATTTAATTTCAATGGACGACGTCGCAAATTGTAAGATTTTGAATTTCCTTCGTAAGCTGCATGTAAATTTTGTTTAACATGTTTAAAAATGGTTGAAAGTTCATTTAAATCTTGAACTAATTGTTCACGGTTAGTAATAAATAAATCATCCTCTTTAAAATCCTTTAGTCGACCATAAAAATCTCCAGGAATAGGAACTGTCCGACCAAACGCCAAAAAGGAAGGTGAAAATTTCGTAGACTCATGAACAGCGTTACGATTTCAATTAAAAACAATTCAACAGAGAAGAAGTACAATCTAAGAAAATAAAAAATGGAATTTACACACAAATAACACAAAAATATGTTAAACTTTCGCATCTAATCTACTACCATTATATTTTAAATTTAATTTATAAACAGGAACAGAACTCTGAAAAATTTGTAAATTTCCAATTAATTTGGAAAAAATCTTAACCAGGAATACTAACTGAAGTATTAATATCGTCATTATGTGACATAAAAATATTAGAAGTATCTAAATTTGAAACATCATTATTTAATTCAATATTTTCATTTATAGATTCAATTAATTCTAACGATTCGTTACATAAAGTCAACAATTGATCATGTAAATATAAAAATTCACTAGCAAAAGTAGTATAATTTAAACGTTTCAAAATATGAATTAAATGTGTGTGTAGCATAAGATATTCTGATTTTGAGGGCTTATGTTTAAAAAGTTTAATCGAAGACTGAATATGATTTAGCTTTTCCTTCAATAATTCCAATTCTACTTCTGGTATGAATCAAATAAATTTGGATTGATTTTTTCGGAATTTAATATTCGTCTTAAAAGTTTACGCTTCTCTTCCACTGTTAACCGTTCTGCTCCATTTACATTTCGACAGTTTAATTCGACTAATAACTCATCACTATATAAAACATCAACTAAGTAATTTAAATTTGACATCGTAAAAAATATTATATAACACAATCAATAAATTTCATTAAAGATAAACACATAAAAATACCAAGCGTAACACTAAATGGTAACACTCCTTAAAATTCTGTCAACTCTTAACATACTCAAAATAAACAAACAAGTGAGAATAACCAGCATTGAAACAATAGCAGATCAAGTCCCTTTTTCTGGCCCCTGTGTAGTATTAACACAAATATGTAATAAAAATCTCAAATACAAAGTAATTAAAATAACAAAGTAATAAATTTCAAGTCCCTGCTCGGGCGCCAAAGTATAACATTAAAATTAAACGTCGCCAAAGTATAACATTAAATAAAAAAAGCGATGATGTAATAAACAATTTGTAATTGATCGAATAATTTTAATTAATATAAAAAATTACCAAATAACAATCGCTACTGCCGTCGGCTCATCGGTAGATTGAGATAGGGAAAGTTCTAATTTAGAGTTTAATTAACATACCTGAAATACTGCCTGCTTCTCATAAGCTTAATTATTTTCGCTTATGCTTAATTCATAAAAAAATGTTATCTAAAAATTATGAAAAAATGATAAAATCTCGAGCGCCATGTTATCTTTTATATATATATATATATATATATATATATATATATCTGATTGAAAAGGTTAAAAATCATTCTAAAATTATATAAAAACATTACCTTTGAACGTTCGGTACATAAACTGTAACTGGTAACTATGAAGCAGAGTGGTGAACTTGGTGAGGTCAATGTCTTGCTTATTTCCCTTTATATAATGTGTCCATAACATTATTGAATTTCTTTGAAGTTTAATTCGCCAAATTTATTTATAAAAGTATGTAGAACTTGCGTTGTAAAATGTAATTCAAGTAAAAATTGCCATTTAAATTAGAAAATAGAATAGTAAATCACTGACTTATACGTGCCACTAAAAATAATTATTATAAAAATGCCATATAAAAGTATGCATTAAAAAATAAACTAAGTGCAATGTAAGTAAAAGTGGGTACTTAAAAGTGAGTACTTAAAAGGTGCCTAAAAAAACAAACAAATGCTTTGGTTTTAAATATAATGAATTAGAAAATAACTTACCACCAAAATCTGATGGCACCGAATATAAAAAATTAGGTAAAAATCATGCTTACTGCTGTAACATTCAGCATTAAGTGAATTAAAAAAAAAGCTTTCAGAATAACTCAAGTGTATTCCCCTAAAAGTCTTCACGCGTTGCGCGAATACCGTAATATAAATCCAAATTTTTTAAGAAAGGGAACTATAACTATTTATGTAATATTACACCCAAAAGATTTGTTCTAGGAAATGCCAATTAAATTGCCATTCTCAATTTTACATATTAATAATTAAAAACTTTTCTAATATTACGCCAAATAAATGAACGATTCTTAAATTAATGTACTTTTTAATACAACCACAAAAAAACGGTTGTTACAGTGTTTGTTTGCACTTGATGGGTAACTACTACATGGATCCTTTATCTGTTCCCCAACAGGATTGTTATGAACTATTTGTACCTCCAAAGATTCTAAAAAATTCCAATATACCTATTAATAAGCGGTCCTTATGTATAGAACAATAATAATGAATGGTCAGTGTCGGCTCTAGGATTTTGGCGCCCCGATGCAGAACAGTAATTGACGCCCGTCAAATAAGCATTAGAAAAAAATTGATTTTATAATTTTTATTGATTTATTTTACAAACAGATACAATATGATTAGTATCACAAATAACAAAATGAAATAAGTATACATCTGTTTATCTTATTTATTTCAAATTGAAATAAATAAGATAAATAGATTTCAGAATTATTGCACTAAATGACTCTTCCTATAACTTCATTTATTTCCAGCATTAAAATGCAATGTTTCTTGCTTTTATTGACAGAAATTCCTCAAGAATTTGGCTGGCATCAATATTGTCACATATTTCGCTTTCAATTGAAATTAGTGATAAACCAACAAATCTTTCTTGAGATATCGTTGATCTCCAATAAGTTTTGATTAATTTCAATTTCGAAAAGGAACGTTCAGTACTAGCTACGGAAACAGGAAGTGTAAATAAAATTTTTAAAGCAATGGTCAAATTTGGTAAAGCAGAATCTAAATTATTATCAAATATAAATTGAAGAATATTTAAAGAATCTTCTTCCCGACAAATATGTAAATTTGTGTCCCTTAAAATCTTAATTTCATCAAACAATTCTGCTCCAGAAATATCCATTTCTTCTTCGTCGCTTAAGGAAATTTGCAAATCATTGCAATACTTTTTTAAATTGGCGACATCTGTACTACAAATAATTAAAGTTTGATAAAAATTAAATTTTTCCGCATGTTGGAATAATAAATTAAATCCTTCTGTTATGGAATTAAAATTGTAAAAAAGAATGAAATTTTAAATTTGATTTCTGGATCATTTGGCGTCTCATCTCTCGCTTCATAATCGAACATTCCTTTTTTTCCGTCTTCGAATGGATCTTTCTTTAAATTCGGGAGAAATGCTGCACTGAATGCAAGATTGCATGGTCAGCTACCGTCTACCGACATACCGCGTAGCAGTTTACTGTTGTTCAAATATCTATTTTGTTCTTATTTTTTTATTACACTTTGCAATAATATTTTGCAGTAATTGTTAAGACACAATTCTATGCTCTATTTGTAGCCAATGAATGACTCATCTTACATACCTAATGATGCATATTTCATACGTTTTGAAGAACTTGTACACTGTATGAATAAAATTTCTATATCTATCTCAATCTAATTCAACTTGGTGCAATAGATGCATGTTTATTTGCATTTATCACAATTTATAAAGATTAGTCCTTCCCAAATTAGTTTAGCAGCAACAGTTAAGACTTATTACTTATATTACTCATAGTTACATTATGCAATATGTTACACTTATTTTCCCAAACTTATAAGCGAACTGACAAGTTAAAATAGTTCAAAATCTGTCCATACTGTGTAACGGTATAAACGGGTGGTAGAACGGGATTACAGATAAAATTGGCCTTTTTGCACCGACCAGTCAGCGTATGGGAGTGAGTAAGATGTTGATAAATTTTGCACATCCAGAATAGTAAATCGTACGTAAGTCAAAGTAGGGGATGAAGACGTAATCAGATCGGTTAAGGGCGCCAGAATGTTTGGTAGTCAAAATAAGGGACGTCGTGCCAAAATTACGAATACCTAGAGTGTCTAAACATACAAAAAACATACGCCTACCTATCCGCAATCAACCCCAGGTGTCCTCGACAGCAACTCAGTAAACCACCTGAAATAGGGCTTCAAAATAGCACTACACACCTGACAAATAAAAGCGTGTTAATCACTCAATAATGTTACGTTACGTTACTACACCGTGTAAATAATTAGGCATTAAATAATAATCTTAACAAAACAAAAAACTCATCCTTAATGAATGCACTCTAAATGAATTAATAGTCAACTAGAAGTCAAATAAAACACTGAATATCATTAACGCTATCACTCAATAAAGAAACTGTAACTTCGTTACGTTAAAAACTTAAGCTCCTAAATTACCGGTAAATTTGCAATTTGAAAAAAAACTTTTACGTAACACAAAAGGGGTTTTCACAGAATTAAAACAAATCTATGAAACCTAAACAAAGCTATAATAAGATAAAAAATAATATAAATGTAAACATACGATAGTGCGTATAAAAACAAATAACAAATGCTTAATTGGCGACGGGAGGTCTGGCCAGAATTCTGCGTAACGCCGTTCTAAATTGCTTAACCTAAATATTTCGTAGATTATTAAACCACACTACTTCAGGGTCAATTTCCCTTTAATACAAAGAGAAGAGTGTGAAGGTGGAGCGTCAGAATTATGATTACTTACAATAATTAAACCAAAGCAACAACTTAATTTAAAAGGTAAGCGACTCCGCTTTCAAACCTTCGCTAACAAAGAAAATAATTTGAGGCACACACACAAGAGATCTTGAAAATACTCAATAAAACACAATGTTATACTACCTTAATGTCTAAGTTAGCACCTCTTCTGTGTTACAACAATCGAAAATGAACCCGGTGACCAATTACTGCTATTACGGATACGGAATCTCCCTGGTCTGACACAAGATGATGAGTGATAATATTGACTATTTTTTCTTTTACTCAAACGGTTCCTTGATTGAATCTCGGTAAAGTGTTACTGCATTAATTAAAAACTTCTTTTAAAATAATAAATTGTGCGCTCAACTTGCTCGATAACTTTTATCTTTTAAATAGTTTTCTTTACACTACCAATCCAAAAGGTTATTAACTTTATTTATATAAATATATTTTAATATTCTGCGAAAGTTTCTTTGTACTTCAACACGCCCTGCACGGCAATTAAGTGGCACTTCAAGAACGTTAATTTAATAAGTCCGCAACAGCGACATAAACCAACGAGGTCACAGAAGCACTAAAATAACACGATGGTGATCCCCAGGTAACTTGATTACGTAAAATCGAAATCGACACTAGGTCTTGTCCTTTGGTGATTGAACAATTTCACTTAAAATCCCTTCACAGGTTTTCTTCAAAAAGTAGGTAACTACCCTCACAACACGAAAGTTCGTTCGTTAAACACCAAAAGGTCCAATCTATCAACGTTCTAACCAACCCCTTAAGCCGTAACAACAAACGCCACAGTAACACTCCTCGAGAGCGCTGTCAGTAGTCGAATCCCTAAATTATTACCAAATTCCATCTTGGATTTTCGAATCCCACCACTCATAAAAAATCTCATTTAATCTAGTTCCACCAATTAAGAAACGGAAGGAGAAGATATGATACTCCCTACCCACAAATTTCGTTCTCAAACGTAAGGGCTCGATAATTTTCAAAATTTCAAACGTCAGCAGAATCAACGTGAAAAGTATCTCCGTATTTTCATTTAAGTTCAACCAGTTAGTCCCACATTCTATCTTTATGACTCAAAACCAACATACTCACTATTAAGCTGAACCACTGCAATTAACCGACTCCATGTCGCCAGAATGATATCAAATACATTTAAATCTACGTTCTTTCTTTAAGTTACTTAATTTTACAAAACTTTCTATTAAATTTTAAGGAAATCAAACGAAATAAACATTATTTAAACTTATATACAACTATTTACAAATAAAAAGTTACTCAACATTCAATAACCGTGGAACAATAAGGAAAACAATCTCTCAAAATTTAAATGCAATATTACGAAAAACTCAATGAATTTAGAAACCAATTATCGATGATTTCAAACCTCATTCATTAAATTACGGAATAGTAATTCACAAAGAAAAAAAACTTAAGCTCGAAACACACCATCCTGAAAGGTCGCGACACACGTAAAACAAATTCATCCATACAGCTCAACTCAACAGCAAAAATTTGACGGTAAATCGCTAGAAAATCGTGATCCTATCACAACTGGTAAAACAGTATGTTTGAAACCACTGAATATGAATCTAATGTTCATAAAAACATGAATTCTCATTATCTTCCCTAAATTGTACACCCTACACATTAAAGAACAAAATTTCTATAGTCTGAAACCTGGATATTCAAACCGATTATTCTTGAATTCATTTTAATGCTTTCAATTGGAAACATGATCTGTGCATTCTACAAAAAATAAATATTATTACCTGGTAAGTAAAGAGTTGGAATCGTTGTTGCAGTTAATCCTCGTTTTGTTCCAACAACTTTATACTTATCATCAAAATGTTTCGCACAAATATAATAAGATGTATATATCTCATGCTTTTAAAGCTAGAGTGATCTGCTTTTTCTATCCAAACATTAAATAATTGTTCATTACAAATTGAATAACGATGCCTAGGGTGGACATTATCCGTACAACCTCTTACACTACAAGATTTACGCTTTAGAGTTGACATTTTCTCAGCTGAACTAGAATTAAAATCGTTAATAAATTTATTATGCTTTCTTATACACTCACCAAGCTTCTGTAAGATCAACCTAAACACAAAAACTAAGTCGCTTGTGTGTATTATCACAATTTATTGTTCTAAACATAAACCTAAAACACTAACGAAAATTCACTAACAATACAACTAAATACAAATACTAAATACAACAAAATAATGCAAAACTAAATAAATTTAATATATAATAACATATACAAACGTATGTGATGACATTTACCGCGTTTTTTCAGTAAGATCTCGTAAATCTCGAACGGTACCGAAAACTACCGAACTTGAACAAGAACTTAAATTTACCGCCAAATAAAAAATTAAAACACTAGCGCCAAGTGTCTGATCCACAAACTATAAAACTATACTAACCTTCAACATACGACTTACGTTTCTAAGGGTTTTTTTTCTATGCTGTGCGTAAACTAACCTTCAAAACATCTGCTACTCGCTAAAACAATAACAACGTAATTCGTTGTGTGAAATTATTTATATACAGGGTGTCCGGTGAGGAACTGTACAAACTGAAATGGTATTTTCCTTGGGTCAATTTAAGTAAAAAAAGTCCCATAAACATAGGTCTGATTCGCAATAGTTACCCAGATACAAGCGTTTAAAGTTTATAATTTATTCGTTTGTGTTCTAATAATGACAAAGTGGATTGTAGTAAATTAAGTGTAATTTAAATTTAAAATGCCTTTTCAATTTTCTAACGAAGAGTATGCTGACATCATTTACATTTATGGATTTTGTGATGGAAATGCCGTTAGGGAATATGAACGAAGATTTTGTCAGGTTGCGTTGACGCACCCTGTATGTAGGATGTTATAATGACGTGTATGACGTGTTTTGAGTGCGAGTGTATTGAGTTTGAACGGAAAAAAAAAATTTTTGTGTGCATGCATAATGTATGTGGGTGTATGATACGCCACTGGAAATTTAGGAGAAATATGATTCAGTATGTAGATACGTGTATTTGAATGTTATAGAGACTTTAGTGTTGGAATAATTAAATTCTGATGAATGTAAATGTGAAGAGAAATTTGTCGATGGGACGATAATGTATTGCTACTGATTTGCTGCTGTAAGAAATGGAATGTTTGAAGATAGATGAGTAATCTTGGTCAGAAAATGTGAATAATAAGTGTAAATGTTTTAGAAAATATGTAGAGAAAGATTGGGTAGGTTTAAGTGTTAATTTCCGAAGGGTTTTGTAATGTTGTGCAATTGTTTTGAGAATATATGTATGTATATGGGATTTGAGACCTTAGACGGTGCTTATTTTTGCAAATGTTGCGGGAGGAGATCGAGCGCAGGTTGGAGATAACTGTTAAAAGTTGTGTAATGGTCCAGAGTGGCTACTGAATGAATGTGGTGACGAAAAATGATTTCTTCATGAAGTAATTGTAAAATTTGTAAGTAAGAACAAATATGGCGATGTATTGTAATTACACGCGTGCTTGTATAGAGGGTAGCATCTATTGGAACTATGGAATTTTGAATGAATACTATTGGAGAATATAACGCGGAAGGAAGACATGTTTAAAGATGGATGACTGAAGGTATAAATAGGAAAGTCAGGGATTGACGGGGGTTAGCTTTTGGCTTTTGGTGAGAGACGCGCGCGCGAGGTAGTGTGGGATAGAATGGGATGGTGTTGGAGTTATATTTGTGAATTTTAATGAGGCAGTAATTGTTTAAACAACTGCGTAACCCGAACCGGGGATGAATCGTAAAAGACATTCATAAATAAAACGATAATAAAATTGAGATTGAAGATAAAATTAGTTTGTGTTTTTCTTCAAGAAAATAAAAAGTGCGTAAGCAGATTTATAAAAGTTAACAGTTGTAACGTTAGTAGCGTCAAGGTTAGCGCGTGTTCTGGTAACGAGATTCAGTTAAAACGTATTTATGGGACCACCTTTTAAGTGAACGAAGTGTTCGTTGTATATTAAGCCAATGTTTAAGTAACGTTATATGACATTGAAAGTTTATTTGTATAAGGGACTAAATTGGTGTAAAGGTTGCTAGAAATTTTAGGAGGCAATCAAACGTATACAGACTATTACGTGTTATTAGACTATTTGTGAGTACAGAAAGGAATAAGTGTTTGTGAAATTGTGAGGCACTGGTTATGTGGCTTCATGCAATTTAAGGATTACAAATGGACTACAAATAATTGATTTACGGAAGAAAGAAGAAAGAAATCCAAGGATTAATGGACAATTTTAAGTAAGAAATTAGATTTAGGAATTTTAAGAACTCATTTAAGCCCGATTATCTTTTTGTTTAGTTTATTTGCGTATTGCTGTTTAAATTATTAAGTAGTTTTGAAGGGAAGAGATAATCGTTCTTGAGTCTTATTATATGGTTTGTTTTAGTAGTAAGAATGCAAAGTGGTATTTGGTGGTTTAACTTCAACCACGCTGATGTAATTTATGTAGATATTTGTATTTTTGTTTTATTTTGTACAGGACAATATATGTATTTACCGTTGATTGTTATTCTGTTGTTTATTTAGCCAGGTATGGAACACAGTTGTAACATTTACTTAATTGGTGATCTTGTTTTGACAATTTTAAAAGTAAGCTTTGCATATTTTTGGATTTTTAAGATTAATGAACAACCTGAAAGGTTATATTTGCCAGGTTGATTGCGAAATTTTCATGTTTGTTTCATTAGTGCAATGCACAATTAACGGATCAGCTGTTGTCAAAAAAATGTCATTAAGTATAACAAAGAGTTGGAGTTTTGAAACCTTAACTATTTACGAATGTCAAATACGATTCACAAGTAAATTAAATTTAAAAGATATCGTTCATGTTAAGAATTTTAAAAATTAATTACCGATCATTGAATGAAGAATAGTTTATTCATTAATAAGTAGAAAATATAACTGTTGGCTACGTGAATGAATTTGGGTGATAAATTTTATTTTGGAAGTTTTGGTATACGAGGTGTATTCAAAAAGTTTTTAATAACCTGGGTAGTACTAAAGATATTTGAGTTTGAGTTGAATTGTTTTGGACGAGTGTTTGTTTTAGAACCCTCGTGTGAAAGTTTACTGAGTAAGCACAATCCTACTTTCCACAATCAGGTAGGGTTAATTAACATCCAGCTTAAGACAATTATTTTAGCAAAGTTTCGATTGTGGTGGCGCCTAGAGACATATTTTCCCGGACTGAGCTGTTTGAATTTAGGTGTAAGGTGTTTGAGCATATTAATCATTCATTTTACTTATTATTTCGACCATGCCCATCTCCCTGTTAGCTGGCTTGGCAACCCGCTTACATTAGTAAGCATGCACGACGCCTAGTGCGGTTTGGACGTGTAACAATTTCCCAACAGGAGGATTCCAAATCACCAAACCTTTTCTTCTGTGTTTCAACACGTTCGAACTCATGGTTCATTTCCATCAGTTTCAATAAGGTCTGATCGTCCTGTGGAGTTAAATGTGAATGAGCAAGAAAACATTCTACAGATGGTTGATCAGTCAGGGTTGAGTGTTAGAAGAATTTCTTCTCGAACGGGAGTCCCCCGTATGTCAGTATGGCAAACATTACATGATGGGCTTTTGTATCCCTATCATACACAAAACGTTCAGCACCTTGAACCTGGAGATTTTGCTTTGCGGTTGAATTTCTGCCAGTGGCTACAAGAAAATCCACAACTAGTTCCATTCATTTTATTTAGTGACGAGGCGCAATTTACTAGAGATGGAGTGAACAATACACGCAATTCTCATTTGTGGTCAGATGAAAATCCACATGGTACAAGAGAAGATAACTTTCAGCGCAGATTTTCTGTTAATGTATGGTGTGGTATGATTGACGATCAACTTATTGGACCTTTTTTGTTTGAGGAACGTCTTACAGGAGAAGCATATGCTAACTTTTTGCGGAATGAATTGCTACCGCTTTTGGAAGAAGTACCTTTACTAACAAGACAACAAATGTTTCTTCAACAAGATGGGACTCCTCCCCATTTTAGTCGACAGGTGACAGATTATCTAAATGTTGCTTACCTAATAGGTGGATTGGGCGTGGAGGTCCGCATGCTTGGCCACTGAGATCGCCCGATCTCACACCTCTGGATTTTTATTTGTGGGGTCATCTGAAAAGTTTAGTATACGAGGTGAAAGTTAATACCAGAGATGCACTAATACAGCGTATTCGGGATGCGTGTCAACAAATACGGAACAACCACCAGGTACTTCGAGCGGCTACTCTGTCCATTTTACATCGCAGCCGTCTTTGTATTAATGCCGAAGGACGTCATTTTGAACATTTGAAGTGATTTTTTATGTTTCTTTGTTTAAAATGTGTTTAGTAGTTCCATTTTCTGTTTTCAATAAAAATTAATTTTCAATAATGTGTGATCTTTTATAAACTTTAAACGCTTGTATTCGCACTTGCGAATCAGACCTATGTTTATGGGACTTTTTTACTTAAATTGATCCAAGGAACATACCATTTCAGTTTGTACAGTTCCTCACGGACACCCTGTATACTGTACCTCTTGCACTGCATTTAAGTTGATTAGGAGTCCTTTTGATAATTTGAACAAAATAACTATAAAGAACGAGGGGCAAAACAACAACGATCAGAAATGATACGAGACGGCGTAAACTAAAAGAAAACGATGAGGTTATAAAAAATGAATAAATTTGACAGATAGACGTCAAATCCTTAACTCTATTAATTGCACTTTGTGTATTGGTATTTTAAACATTACAAAGTTCACTATTCATCAAAATGTTTTCTAATATTGATTTGAATCTTATTAAACTTGAACCAGAATCGGAAAAACAAGTAGATTTACTTAATCCTCAGTATATTATGTTAAATCATGACCTAATAAAAGAAGAACTTGATTATGGTTCTACCAGTGCTAAATATGACAACAGTTTTAATGATCTGAAGGTTATGAAAGAAGACATCTCTTACCCGATAACTGATAGCACAAGTGAAGTAGATCATACAATGAAAGATTTAAAACACTTTTCAAGTTATCAATACAAATGTAAGCAATGTGATTATACAACACATCGGAAAGGTTGTTTAAAAAGTCATCTTATAAAACACTCTTCATGTTCTAAATACAAATGTAATCAGTGTGATTACACAATAAATCGGAAACAAAGTTTAAAAAGTCATCTTATAAAACACACTTCAAGTTCTAAATACAAATGTGACCAATGTGATTTTGCAACAAACTGGAAACAAAGTTTAAAAATTCATCTTCTAAAACACTGTTCAAGTCCTAAATACAAATGTGAGCAATGTGATTACACAACACATCGGAAAGATTATTTCAAAATCCATCATATGAAACACTCATCAAATTCTAAATACAAATGTGACCATTGTGATTATGCAACAAACTGGAAGCAAAGTTTAAAATGTCATCTTTTAAAACACTGTTCAAGTTCTAAATACAAATGTGAGCAGTGTGATTATACAACATATCGGATAGATAGTTTAAAAAGTCATATTCGAAAACATTCTTCAAATTCAAAATACACTTGTGAACAATGCGATTACACAACATATCGGAAACATTATTTCAAAATCCATCATATGAAACACTCATCAAATTCTAAATACAAATGTGACCATTGTGATTATGCAACAAATTGGAAGCATAGTTTAAAATGTCATCTTATAAAACACTGTTCAAGTTCTAAATACAAATGTGAGCAATGTGATTTTGCAACACATTGGAAACAACGTTTAAAAACTCATCTTATAAAACACACTTCAAGTTCTAAATACAAATGTGAGCAGTGTGATTATACAACAAACTGGAAGCAAAGTTTAAAAACTCATCTTCTAAAACACTGTTCAAGTTCTAAATATAAATGTGAGCAATGTGATTTTGCAACAAACTGGAAGCAAAGTTTACAAACTCATCTTCTAAAACACTGTTCCAGTTCTAAGTACAGATGTGAGCAATGTGATTACGCTACACATCGGAAAGATTATTTCAAAATCCATCATATGAAACACTCGTCAAATTCTAAATACAAATGTGACCATTGTGATTATGCAACAAATTGGAAGCAAAGTTTTAAAACTCATCTTATAAAACACTGTTAAAGTTCTAACTACAAATGTGAAACAACAAAATTGAAAAACTCATAAAACACTTCAAATTCTAAATACAAATATGAACAATGTGATTATCCAATATATTGGAAAGATATTTAAAAAAGCATTCCGTAAAACATTCCTCAAATTTTAAATAGAAATGTGAGATATGTGATTACTCAACAAAGTGGAAACAAAATTTAAAAATTTCAATTACAAGACACTCATCAAATTCTAGATTCTAGATGAGTATGTATCCGATCGGAAATGTGTAAACTTGTGTCTGCATTCTGATTGTAAAACAAAACGGAGAAACTTTTAAAATTCATCTTGTAAAACAATTGAAACTAAAGTACATTATTTTATAATTTTCAGGAAAAAACAATGGATTTAATAAATAAACGGGAGCATAATGTTTTGTTTGTAAATGACTTTTTTGGAACAACACTCTACTTCCAACCAACAAAATGGAAATTAAAAGAAATGAAATAATTTTAATGATAATTTTTTTAGGATAATTATGCAACCTCTTTTACAATAAGTTTATTACGAAAATAGGCAACATTATAAAAACAAAAATGAATCTATGTCCAGGGCCGTCCCTAACTTCTGATTAACCATAACTTCTTTGAAGTAATTGTATCTTATATAAAATACAGAAAATGTGAAAAAAGTAATTTGTATTTCGGCAAAATAAGTCAACAGGAACTTATCATAAATTAACATGACTAGATATTTATACTAATTAATACTTATATTAACTAATACATTCTGATTATCAAAAATTTAAATCTTGCTTTCTTTGCTTTTGTTTAAATCAAGTTCTGAAATAATATCGAATACAGTTATATATTCAGAAATTGTCTTTTCTATACTAATGCTAGATAAGTCTGATAATCTTTTTTGATCCATTGTTGATCAAACAATTTTTTATTTTTTTAAGTTTTGAAAAACTCCTCTCGTCGGTAGCAACTGTCACCAGTAATGTTAAAAAGATTCTTATAGCAATTACTAAATTTGGAAACATAAGATTAATCGTAAATAGATATTGAATAGGCAATGCATTCATCTCACGGGAAATATAGGATGCAATATTATCAATTTCGTTGTATAAATCTTTTTCATTTTTAGATGGATCGAATAATTTGTTCTCTAAAGATTTGCATTTTAAAGACCTATTTACTTTATCTATTTGAAGAAAATTTCTCGAGTCGTTCAGAAAATCGGAAACATGATTTTTTATTTGATCCGACCTTTCTTCGATTTTCATTAATGCAGTGTTCAATATCACAAAATAAAAAAAATTAATTTAAGTCATGTGGATTTTTTCGAGTCTCATCTGTGCTCTCATAATCTAATGCTCGTTTTTTCGTTGCAGGTCTAGTAGTATTAAATGGTGGAAATGAAGGGGCGCAATCGATATTCTCGGCAATATTTTTTCCCTTTTCTAAAATATTATTAAATCCTGTATCTGATCTAATATCATGTAAACGTGCCTTAGTTTGTTGCAGTAATAATATACTATTGTAAAAGTCGAGGGGTTGACCACTATCCGCAGTCTTGTACACCACATTTACTATTTACAGATTATTTACCAAATTTACAAATCATTTACAATATTTAAAAATTATTTACAATATTCACTACATTTACTATTTATTTACAAAATTTTTAGTATATTTACCAAACATTTACTACGTTTACAAATTATGTGCTTTAGAATTACAATAATACGAAGTTTTGTTGCACAGGTGCATTTGTAGACTGCGAATTCAGCGTTTTGTATTGAATGCTTCCTAGAATCGCTTCGCTTTATTGTTTGTTTAATTTTAAAAGAAAGCCCGATTATCATTTATCCCAGCTGAGAGTCTATTATTTGCTTTGATTTCTGCTCATTTCATTTGAGAAGTGTCCGTTCTTGTGTTCACATCGAAACGAGGGAAACATCGATCGACGTCGGAAACGACGCGCCATCTTTGCGAGGTGTGGATGATAATATAGTCTTTGGCTGAGATTGAAGCAAACTTATCAATAGTTTGAACTAAAAGTGTTTGTCCAAAAAGACTAATCTAATACACAATTCTGAATATGGGAAATACGGTTGACCATTATTTTGAAAGAAACCTAGTAAATTTAAATTGTTAGTGGGCCATAGAAGAACCATTGTAGCAATAAGTGAGTGTTCTAATGATGCAACTTCTTCTGTGATTGCAACAACTACAGGCCGATTGATTCTTCCCAGTGTTTTGCACAATGTAGCTCTCATACGCAAAAAATTGCAGGTTCACATAAGCACTTAAAGATCCTAAAATGAGCTTAAATTTGACTGATTGTCAAAAACATTTTAACGAGCTGATTGTCAAATTACAACTGTTGTTATTGGTGGTTCCCAAGTTGCTTGCAAACTTCCATGTTCGATGGAAAATTGCAGTAAAATTATTGTATGTAATTTCAATGAATGTGTAAGTACGAGTGTAAGTATCAAATCTTTTCATTTTCCTAGGTAAAACAGATATCCAAAAACATGAAATTACAGTGGACATTATCTAATTACTATGCTCACATTCAACTGGAAGTGAAGTTTCAGGGGAAGATTTTGAAAATCCGCCAAAAAGAAGCTTGATTGATAATTTTCAATTTAACGAAAAGTGTTCAAAACTAGGAAAAAAGAAGCCAAAACGAATACACTGCTAAAATATAACAGGTCATCCCAGAGAAATACCAATAATCATGATATAAACGCGGATACAAATGCACAAATCAGCAGCAAAGGCCTAAGAAAAGAAAATTGAGACATAAATGAAATTTTCGAATAAAATAAAGAATTCAAAAATATGGTATTACAGCAAATACAATTATTTAACTTGAATACTCCACTTGAGAGTACTTCAGAAATTATGCCATCTAAAATAAAATTATAAAATTTTTTGGAAACTATAACAGCCACAACGAAGAAAAATGCTAAAAGCAAATCAAAGAATGCCAATTTTTTCGATGATGACTTGAAGCAGTTTTGTTATCTATTTATTATAAGAGGGGCACTGTTATATGAGACTTTATCTGGGAATTTAATAAATACAATTCCGTCCGTTTCATTTTTGATACGAACTATGGGTAATGGCTTTCATGAAGAGGATACTGTGCGGTTTAAAGAGCTAGCTTGTCAGGGTATTTTGAACACCCTGTATACGTATTGGGTAATTTTGTTTGTAGTTTTATTCACTTAGTTAGATTCCGTATATATATATATATATATATATATATATATATATATTATTGTTGTCAAATTAAGTTTTATAGTAAATTTGTTTAACGTGTGTAACGACCTTTAGAGATGGTAGGTGTATGGTGAGCTTAAGGTTCTTAGTTTGTGAATTATTTTTTTTGTAATTTAGGTTGTTTTTCCTTATTATTCCTCGTTTATAGAAGTTTGATTAACGCTTATTTGTAAATAGTTGTATTAAGTGTAAATAACGTTCATTTCGTTTGATTTCCGTAAAATATAATAGAAAGTTTTGTAATTTAAATAAATAGTGTAGATTTATCTGCGTATGATGTCATGTTGGCGACATAGAGACGCTTAAGTATAGTTTTTCAGTGTAATAGTGAATATGCTGGTTTTGAATCATAGAGATTGAATGTGGGACTGATTGTTTGTACTTGAATAAAAACATAGGGATATTTTTTCGCGTTAAGTCTGTTAACGTTAAACTTTTGAAAATTACCGAGTCCTTACGGACGAAAACGAATTTTTGTGTTTGGGGGTACTAAATCTTCCCCTTCCGTTTTTTTAATTGGTGGAATTAAAGTAGATAAGATTTTTTTGTGAGTAGTGGGATGCAAAATCAAAGATGGATTTTTATGAATAATTTGTGATTCTGAAACTGATCGCGCTCTCGTGTACTAGTACGGTGCCGCTTGTTACGCTTTAAGGGGTGGTTTAGAACGTTGATATTTTGGACCTTGTGGTGTTTAACGAATGTACTTTTGTGTAGTAAGGGTAGTTTAGCTACTTCTGAAGAAAACCTATAAAGGGATTTCATTAAAATTGTTCATCACCAAAGGATTATACCTAGTGCCGATTTCGATCTTACGTAAAGTTACCTAGAGGACGTCGTGTTGTATTAGTGCTTCAGTGACCTCTTTGGTTTTTCTCGCTTTTGCGGATTTATTTAAAGTCAACGTTCTTGAGTGCCGCTTATTTATCGTACAAAGCGTATTTAAAGATAAAGAAACTTTCGCAATATATTAAAAATTATAGTTATTTAAAACAAATTATTAACATTTTGGATTATTAGTGTAAATAAAACCAGCTAAAAGATTTAAGTTAACAAGTAATTTTGAACGCTCAAATTATTATTATTTTAAAAGAAGTTTTGAATTTATGCAATAACATTTTAACGCGATTCAATCAAGAAATTGTTTGTGTATCATAGAACAATAGTCAACATTTTCATTCTTCATTGTTGCCAGAGCAGGAAGATTTCATTTCCGTCATAGCCGTAACCGACCACCTGGTTCTCTTCCATATATATTGTAACACAGGAGATGTGTAATTCTAGACCGTAAGGTAATATAATATTGTGTTTTTTATTGAAAATTTTGAAGATTTTTGTGTGTTCCGAATTATTTTTTTGTGTTTCGAAGGTTTGAAAGCGGGGTCATTTTTTTTTTTGTTAAAGTAAGTTGTTTGAAATTGTTTAGCGTAATTAATTATAGTTTTGACTTCACACTTTGTTATTTATTTTAGTATTAAAGGGCAATTGACCCTATTGTAGTGTGGGTATATTATCCACGAATTATATAAATATAGGTTAAATCATTTAGACTGGCGTAAAGCAGATTTCTGATCAGACATCCTGTCGCCTTTTAAGCATTTGTATTTTTTTTTTGTTTATACGCATTATCGTATGTTTACATTTTTTTATATTTATCCTTTTTTTATTATTTTATTATAGCTTTGTTTAGGTTTTATAAATGTGTTTTACTTCTATGGAAACCCTTTTGTGTTACATAAAAGTTCTTTTTGCAAATTGCAAGTTACCGGTAATTTAGTTTTTAACGTAACAAAGTTAGTTTTTTTGTTTTATTGAGTAATAGCGTTATTAATATTTAGTCTTTTATTTGATTTTTAGTTGAGTATTAATTCATTTAGAGTGCATTCTATAGCTTATTTTTTTTTTTGTTTTGTATTGATTATTATTTAATGCCTTATTTTTACACTGAGGTGTATTAACGTAACGTTATTGAGTGTTTATCACGCTTTTATTTGACAAGCGTGTAGTGCTTTTGAAGCCCTATTTCAGGCGGTTTGCTGAGTTGCTGTCCAGCACACCTGGAATTGATTGCGGATAGGTAAGCGTATGTTTTTTGTATGTTTAGACAAGCTATGTACTCGTAATTTTGTCACGACAACCCTTATTTTGACTACCAAACATTCTGGCGCCCTTACCGAATTGATTTTGTCTTCATCCCCTATTTTGACTTACGTACGATTTACTATTCTGATTGTGCAAATTTTTTCAACATCTGACCTACACCCATACGCTGGCTAGTCGGGGCAAAAAAGGCCAATTTTATCTGTAATCCCGTTCTACCACCCGTTTATACAGTTACAAGCTGAGTTTTTGAAGAAACGGAATTTGCCGCCTTTTGTCTGGATTAGTGAAGATGGTACAAAAATAACAGGTAGAATTTAGTACAATTCTCGCAATAATAAAATCGTTGGGTTTGTCATACCTTTAGAAAATGGTCTACCCAAAAAAAAATATGTTCGTGCTTTGTCGCTCAGACACACTGAATTGTATTTCACAACTTCTGAAGGCCCAGAATATGCATGTTATAATGGATAAACCACCTACTGACAAAATCAATTAATTTTGTTTGGCTGATATCTGCGCTAAGGCCGAAACTGTGATACATCGCTGGGACACAATGAAAAAGGAAGCAGATACATTTTGAATTTGAATTATTGGTTACTCGTAGGATGAAGACCCTCGAATGCTCAAAGCAATAAGGGTATGTGCTAATTTTCAAGAACCCAATATAAACTATAATTGGAAATGGTTCCATATTAATTTAAACCCTCAAGATGATATATTCGTTCAAGATACCATCTATATTGTTTGCTTAAACTTGGAATCGAGTTGCCATTTGGAATCTTCAAAATTTCATCGAATGATCTAAGATACCTAATAAATAATTTTTCCAAAGATAAACATTTAGTCACCATCTCGGATATCAATAGTGACGACAAGACGAATTTGGAGTCAGTCGGAACAATTTCATCCCAACAAGTTTCTTGCATGTTAGCGGAACATGCATAGAAATAAATGCACATGCGCTCATTAAATTGGTTTGAAAATTTCGAGATCACGCCAAACTGCAAAAAAATGTAGATTTTGCGACGTGGTTGTTCAGTTCATAGCCTCGTGAAAAAACATTTAGAGCTACTAGCTCATTAACCTCCACTCTTTCTACTATCGTCAACTTTAGACAGGACATCATGAACAGAATGACTAAGGTGAAAGTGTCAATGCAATAGTCAATGATTTGTCAGACATATTCAGATTTCCACGGGAAGAAAATTATAAACTTGCCAAATCTATTTTCAATCCTAACTATACAACTATTCTCATATCTGATAAAGACATGGAGTAATTGTATAGATACTTTAAGAGAAACAACAGATGATGATGAGAAGCTCGGTTTACCCGTTGGTCAACTCCAATGGAAAGAAATTCAAATGTCAACCATAATCTACAATTTAGTTCAAAGCAACAATAGTTTAGGATATAATAGATTCTATAACACAGAAGACCTGACAGAAAACTTTCAGAATGTAGATGATCGCGAAGATGACAATCACTGTGTTGTATTTAATGATGACTCAGAATTATGTACATTAGCTTCCATGACATTTAAGAATATTATCGGATTACGAAAAAGAAAATATCAGGTCACTTCGTTAAAATCAATTAATAGACAATATAATCACAATTAGAAAATAAATCTTTTGTTGGCTTTCGGTCAAAGATCATGCGTACAAAATTTCATGTTTGGTAAAAGTATATTCATTTTATTATTTCAGAATGAGTGCTGATCGTTTAATTAAATACAAAACTTTCACACAACTAGTATTAAAACTGTTGACTCACTATTGATAAATCCTTCATAGAACGTGAAATACTGCAACTACAGTTGATTTATTTTGGTACTGATTTAATTATATATAATTACGTGTCTATTTTTTATTTATTGAAAGAATGTAATTTTTAATAATTTACTTCTTTATCAAGTAATACCTGGACAACATTATGCGCATCGTTATTTGTCTTCTAGTACCTACACAGGCATAGTATCCAGTCAGATCAGGCGTGATAAAAGATGCTATAACGATGGCTATGAAAATTAAATATGTCGTAAGGTAGATCAGGTAAGTCGGCCACTGTTAGTGGGCCATGGCTTTTTCTGTAACAGAAATAATCCAGATGAATATTTTATAGATTGGTAACAGTTTTCGTGTATATTATGCTAAACAAACATTGCAGTTGGCATACCTGCAATATTTTATAACTGCAATTGTCAAAATTAAACAACTGTTCTTGTACTTTACAACTTTCGAAATAATTGTGACAAAATTAAGGAAAAAATAAAACCGATTGTGTTTTGAAGTAGTTGATCAAGGTAAGTTCACACTTCATATTTTGATAGCATATGACTGAATGAACAAGAACTTAATATTTGTAGGTTATAGATGAGAAAAAATAAATCAATTTGAAAGCTATAGCTCTGGATAAGTGGGCCATTGGCGAACTTACCTCAACCAACATTTTTTGAGTGTTATTAATTCCACATTTTTTATTTTAGAACATGGACGCATATTATTCGGAAAACTGAAAGGGTGCTGATGGATCTCGCTATACTTCTGAAGCACTAAATCAGGCTGTAGCAGATATAAATAATGGGAAGAAAACAATAAAAGGAGCCCCCAAATATTACAATATTCCTAGAACCACTCTACGGCATCGCCTGAAAGGAACTAGAGGCAAAGGAAAACTGTCAAATGCAGGATGTGGTGGTGGGCGGCAGACTGATATCAGTTTCGAAGATGAGCAGCGCTTGGCTAATGGACTTAAAATTCTTGAAAAATGGGGTTTTGGGTTAACAAGGTGATTTTCGAAGTTACAGACCTTTGTTAAAGAGAATAAAATAAAACAAGGTTTAAAGATGACCGACCCGGCGAAGTATTTGCCTTTTGCAGAAGACATAATTTGTCACTAAAAACCTCAGGGAGTTGAATATGCCAGAATGGCTCAAATTAACCCTTTGTTATCTACTCATATTTTGATCAGTTACTACAGACAGTCCAAAAGTTGAAGTTGGAGGATAAGCCGCACCTAATTTTTAATTTGGATGATCAAGCTTTTCCCAAGATCCAAGTAAGCTAAAGTCGTGGGAGCTAAAGGAACCAGAAGTACAAGGATGATAAGCTCCCTGGGCGTGAAAACACGTCTGTATTAATATGCTGCTCTGCTTCTGCTGAAAAAATTCCACCTCTTGTTATTTTAAAGGAAAAATGTTTTGGAACATTGGCAAATATCAACGAAACTGATAAGACGTTTATGCTGCTAGAGGGATGGATGAAACCAATATATTTTCTAAATGGTTTAAAGACTGTTTTTACCCAATGCAAAGAAAGGCCACTATTGTTATTGTACGATGGTCATTCTACTCATGTCTTTATCGAACTAATAGAACATGCTATAGAACCAAGTTAACATTCAAACTTACACAAGACATGTGTTATAGCCTCTCGATGTTGCTGTATTCAAGTAATTGAAGAATAACTGGGAAAAAGAACTTGTTTCATAAAAAAAAGGTAACGAAAAAAAATTCGTCACTATCTTAAACAAAGTACATAAGTTGTCAGGTGATGTTATTAAGAATGGTTTTACAACAGGGATATACCCGTTTCGAAAGAAGCTATAAATCCTGACATATTCAAGCGCCAAGATTTAAAGGCATACTACAAACAAAAACGTGAAGAATCATCTAAAGGTAAATCAAACGATGAGAATCAACCAACTAGCTTCAATGATTCTACTATAAGTTAGTTCTACCACTTGAACATGCAAATTCTAGCGCAGATGATCAGATTAACCGCGATATAACAGAAAAGACTTCTGATCATGACGAAGAACCAGAATTTGTGAAACTTCTGTTGAGGCAAACCCAGAACTCGAAAAGTTAAACCCAAATTCTGAACAAGTAGAGAATGGTATCGAAGAACCTAATTGAACTCTCACTTTCAACTATTTCGAAAATTTGGACCCTGTTGCTGAAGAGATTAACGCTACAACAGAAATAACAGCCCCAAAGATTTAAACCTTAACAACACAGACATAAATTCATTTGAAAGTATTTTTCTTTCTTTTATTAAAGAACTTCAACTAAGTTATCATCTCCTAAGCCAGCAACTTCGAGAAAAAAATTTGTCCCAATTCTGAGATAATTACAACGAAAGAATTTCTTGAAAAGCGAAAAATTGATGAGGAAGAAAAGAAAAAAGTCTTGAAAGCTAAAGGAAAAAAACAAGCTGCTCTAAAGAGAAACAAGAAAAGTTACAGAAGAAACGCCTATAAAGAAAAACAAAACTGACTTTTGTCATCATCTGAAAGTGAGAGATACATCCAACCACGAAGCAGAAGATGGGTCAGATTCAGAAGACATTGACGAACCGACCTTGAAGTACTTCTTGATGACTATATACTAGTATCATATGAAGCAGAATATTATGCTGGACAGGTTATTGAGATAAATGCCGAAAACTCGGAAGAAATTACATGGAAGAAGTGGAAAGTTAGATGGTTGGAAGTGCCCAAAAGGATGACATTTTAAAATATGAACTTAAGGAAATCCTAAACGTCATTCCTCCATCCACTCTCATTAACAACAGGGTTTACAAAGTTCCTGCTTTATTTAGACTTCGTAAAGCTGTGCTTACTAATCGTGATTGATAAATAAGTAGGTAATTAATGTTAATCTTAATCCTAAAATGTTTTTTGTATTTACTAAGAGTTTGATATCGTTCGTCTGTACAGTTCGTTCGTAATATTTATATGAGACTATTTTTATAGCATAAAGTGTTTTTTTATAAATACGTTTTTTGGAATTCTAATGCGTGTGTCTCAATTTGACCTCATATCTTAAAACTACTTAACATTTTTTGAGATCTGAAAAGCATTTTAAACAGCAAGTATAATTGTCATTTCCTTTACTATCCTTGCGTTAACGATACACTGAATAGATACAGACTTTAAAATTTGTAAGTGGGCGAAATACAATTAAAAATACAAACAAAAGCTGATGGTTTCTATGCTCATACCTTTTGACTTTAAATAGTGTAATCTTTATTAATTCCAAATTCATATTCTAAACCTACCATAAGATATTTGAATTAAAATTCAAAGTTGTAAATTGTCCCACTTACCTGAATCACATAGCTTCTACATAATGTACCTATTTATTATTTGCGTTTCAAAGTGTTCCATTAGGCATTGCTGAAGCAATATACGAGTAATAAGCACAGTATGATATGCAACGCATACAGTAGCGACATTAGGGAGAGTCACAGTGGACAGTGTAGCCAGGAACAAAAAGGTTTAAAATTAATTTGAATTTCCAACCACACGAATATGTATCAACAGACTCTAATATGTGTTCAAATTGGCCACTGGAAATACAAGTAATGGCCGATCGTGCTGTGTTCAAAACATAAATTTTTATGTCTCTTTGTCTTTCCTACATTATTTTGAGTATTGTTTATGTTCTTATAGAGTAAACTTAGTCTAATCTGTGTCTGATTATAATGCATATTTTGACGTTTCAATTCATCTAAAAAACTACAATTATATTTTTGTTCAGATGCATATCGGGGCCGATTGCAGTGATCGAAGGGCCATATGGACGCTGTCCCTTACACCATGCATGTATTATGGTTTTTTTTACTAGATACCTACTTTTCTTGATGATTTTACTTTTGTTTACAGATGGTGCGACATTACGTTAGGAAGACCGACAGAGCGACGAAAATGTTCTAAAAGCTGTTAAGAAAGTGCTAAAATGACAATCTAGTCTGAGACATGCTGCTGCGGAATATAATTTATCAAAATCTATACTACACAAAAGGGTTCAGATGGCAAAAGCAAACTTAGATGATCAGGCAGTTGGCATTAGAGGAAGCAGTGACAGTGACTTGGGTGAATCTGATACAGAACCTTGTTTAAACACCGTTAAGTTAGTGGGTAAAGGAAAAAATCATGCAAAGAAAGTGTTCACTAACGAGCCAGAACTACCGACAGTAGGTTACTTGCTGAAAAGTTCAAATCTGCATTATGGTTTCACTTACAAGAAAACGCAAGAACTTGGTTATGAGTATACAAAGTTATTGAAACTGCCATATCCTAAGCAGTGGGATGAAAACAAAATGGCAGGAATTGATTGGGCGAAGAGAATGATGAGGGACCACAAAAATATCATTGAAAACCAGAAAATACAAGCCTGCCATGTCATTCAACTAGGTCAATAAACGTGTTTTTGATAATCTGCTTATTGAAATGAAAGTACGTTCACACCTGATTGTATTATCAATCTTGACGAAGCTGGGTTAAATACAGTAATGGAAAGCCCAAAGGTAGTTGCCGAACAAAAAATCAAAATTGTTAAAAGAGGTCGGTTAAGGTGTTTTGTGCCCAACAATCAACCACTATTTTATTTACCAAGGGTTAAACTGGACTTTTTTAATTCACATAAAAAGACAAAGTTTACATCGATTGGGGCTTGAACCTGATGGCGCAATTGGCTAGCGCGGTACTCTAGCAAAGTACAGGTCGTAGGTTCAAATCCTACTGAGGTAAACTTTTATTTATGTATTTAACAAAATTAATAATAATTTTAATACATAATAGTCAAATTGATTTTAGGCCTTTGCTAACCTACAAATTTAAGTTTGTTGATTGTAGACATTATATTATGTCTCTTGCTTTGTAGTTTAATACAAATTTTAATTGCAAGTTATTAACTTTTATTCTTGTAGATGAATTATTGTACGATTTTCCATGCAATATACAATCACAATACCAAACATGTATGCGTAGAAATGCGAGGTGACTCCATCCCACTTTGAAATTGAAAGCGACGAAGTAAATCACTGCATCAAACTTAAGAGTTGTTGAGTTAGAAACGGATCGTTAGTGCCCATCAACTCCGACACCACTAACTGAAACTCCTATCAATAAAAAACGTGAGTACCGTCAAGTTAGGTGACTTGAGAAAAACTTCCGTATTATGTAAAACTGATGTGGCAATAGTGTACGGTACCCTGTTGACAGCGGTAACCTCTCGCTCGGTCCCAACGATTTGCACCAACGCGTTAGTAGCACTGTAGACGTCGTAGGATGCGTAAGTAGCTTTTGTCGCCCTTCTATTAAAATTCGCATTTACCGAAAATAAAAAACTTCTTAGAACTCTGCATTCATCTTCCTATCTAACAGTCACAGAGGCTTCAAATTTGCGCAATTGACGCATCATTATGTTGTTCATGTAGTATTATTTTCGAATTTGCATTATGTTTATTACTAAAAAGTATAAAATAAAATAACATAAAGGGTCCTACTGCGGGTGACATGAGACATTATCTCAAGTCACCGTCACACATATTTTATTAACAATGAATGTTTTTTGGGTTTTATATGTATCTACCTAGTTTTTTTAAATTGGGAAATACAAGCGACAAATGTGTAGTAGGCAGTACAAAGACTATGATGATAAAAAGTTGCAACAGGCAGTCCGGGAATGTAGAGAAACAGGGTGCTCATATAGAAAACTAAAGAAAAATATAAAATATCACGGTCAACTATCAAAGGAAGGTGAACCATCCTTATATGTGAAATCCGGGGGTCAGACTATACTCACAGATATAGAAAAACAAAGGATAGTTGAAAACATTTAACAAAGCTTGTCAGTGGGTTTCTCCTTCACTTCAAACTCACAGATATAGAAAAACAAAGGATAGTTGAAAACATTTGACAAAGCTTGCCAGTGGGGTTTCTCCTTCACTTCAAACGACGTCAGGGGTTGGTAAAATTATATCTTGACAGATCAGGTAGTCAAACATTTAAAATGATAACTGGTCGGGGAAAAGTTGGATGCAAGGATTTTAGGAAGACATAAGCGGATTCTTAGTAGCCGGTGGTGTGAGAACATTAAGTGCAATGGGGTTAACGCTCGTACCTCAATGCATATTTTGATGAACTATAACTCAGCCTTGAAGGAATAGAGCCGCGCCTCATCGTTAGCTACGATGAAACAAACATATCCGATGACCCGGAAAACAAAATTGTAGCTCGACGCGGTTCCAAACAAGCTCATCATATTGTCGATTCCTCTAAATCCAGTCATTCAGTGATGTTTGATGGAACTCTACAGGCGAGTTGTTGTTGATTTATATCGTTTATAAGGCAGAACACGTCTACTCTACTTGGATAACAGGGGTCCTCCGGGCACTCGATACAATAGAAGCAAATCAGGACGGTTTAACGAGACACTCTTTGAAGACAGTTTTTCACAGTGGCATTAAAACATTTCCAAAAGAAAACCAAAAGGCGTTGATTGCTGACAACCTGGGAAGTCATCTAAGTGTAAATGTAATCAACGCCTGCATTGAAAACAACATCAGATTCATACTACCACCTATTTCAGGACACTGAAATCTACTTGGAAGCCGTGCTTCTGGATTGGAAACTAAAAAATAAGGGAACCGTACCGAAGATGTCTTTCCGCGACTGCTTCATCAGTGCCTAAATAAATTAAACAAAAATGGAAAATCAAAATTAACTTTGCAGGCGGGGTTTAGAGGAAGTGCAATTTATCCAGTAAATCGAAACAACGTTTTAAAATGGTTGCCATCAAATGAACAAGATGTTACAGAAGAACAAGATGCTAGTAGAGTGATTGACAACGCGTTCGAAATATTTTTGAGGAACCTGTACAGTAAAGAAACTCAGCTGTTAAGACAAACACTTCGAAGCAGAAATTAAATGTTAAACTAGGTGCAAGCGTGATGAACTTAGGTGAAGAAAGAAGCCCAGATATGAGTGATGAGGAAATCAATCAGGAGAGGATGATCCCTTCCAACATTTATTAATAAATCTGTCAATAAAAATCTGCAATTCCCGACTCTGATTCTGACTCCTTGTAGGAAGACGATCCTACTTATGCAAGTCAAGAAAATGCCAATAATGACGAAGAATTGGTCCATCAAAATGATTTAAAGAATCTTAAAGTTGATGACTTTGTCCTAGTAGAGCTTCCTTATAGTGCACCAGGAAAGAAGACTTTAAAAAGAGTTTATTGCACAAATATCAGAAGTGAAATCTCCTACATTTGTCGGCAAATTTTAGAAAAGTTCCAGCGGTAAAGACGTTTACGTGTTTCTAGATATGGCAGATGTTGAAGTGATAAGCATTGCTGAAATACTTCGCACTGTAAACCCACGTTCATAAAACGGGAAGGCACATTTTCCTATAGCATTTTAAGTAATTATTTGAGATGAAAACAAGAATTATTTTTATGTTTGTTTTTACGAATGGAAGAATTCCTTTATTTAGTGTTCTTTTGAGAATTTATAAAGTTTTGTTTATTTGAATTAAATAAAGAAAATGCATTTTTCAAATTATATTTGATGTTTTCTGGCTGTATAAAACATATTTGTTGTCTCAAGACATCCTACGACCTAAAATTGGTTTATTACGACCGTTCAGGCCTGCCCTGTAAACGGTGGCTTGGTATTTGTCAGGTGGCGTGTAATATTCTATGTATTAGATAAGCCGGGGCCAACGATCGCGTTGGTGTCTTTAAGCAGGTCAAAGAGAAAACCAACCTTGGTTGCGCATGACTATTCTTATATGTGATTTGGCTTTCAGACTGACTGGATGTGAACTCAGTACTTGGAATGCTTCACACAGGACAGGTTAATATTTACACGTTTTTAAATGCAAATTGTACGTACGCGTTTGATTATTTACTCTAACTAATCAGGATGATCTCAGGATTTCTTAATTAGTTGAGAACGTATTTACAGTAATGAAATGAATATCTAACATTTAATTATGCCCGGAAATAAAACGTTTTAATTCTTTATTATTAGAAAAACGTCTGCTTTTGTTAAACGCGTATAACTTTCGTATAAGCGAAACTTATTCTACCTATGAAATACAGGGAAGACGGAGTTTATCACAACCTTTTACGTTAGTTATTATTAAAAATTGCTTCTTTTATTAATTGTTATAAACGAATTAATCTGAGGCGAGTTTACACGACCTTTTAGGACTGCGTGTACTAAATTGAACAATTCTGAGAATTGTTTCCGACGGAATGCAGGTGTCTTAAGTACATGATTATTCTTGGGATTAAAATGAGAGAATTTACACGTATAATGTGGGTAATTTATTCGGATGCTGGTAAATTAGTCAGGCCTTCGGGAACGAAATAATGGATAACTTTTCGTTGCAGGAAAATATACTCGCGATACAGGAATGTTTATCTTACCGGATTTCCTTTATTAAGAAATATTATTAGAAGAATAACTAAGAAAAATTATATGCGATTTGCGAGACGCAGGAGTACGTTTGATGCAATTTATTCACGTAAATGCAGCACGGATTCGTCTTTATTTAACTGGAGGATCACGCGGGTGATCTCTAAGAATACGGCTTCTGGTATTGACTATTATCTCAGGTCTTGGCGTCGCTTGTTTGTATTGCTAATTCTCCTGGTGGTAGGTGTATTGTATGTGTAATATATGTTTAATGGAGAGCCCTTTATAAGATTCTGGGTCCAGCCCGTCGACTGCTGTACAAAGGGATCTCCTGGGGAGCGGTAGAATTAGAGCGAGTACCCTTCTTGCCGCTGGAGTAAATGGAAGATGACTACAGGGCGTTAGCGTCCTGGTTTGTGTGTATGTGTGCAGAAGGTAACTTCAGGCTTTACAGCCTGTCGTGTACTTCTAGTGTGTGTATGCTGGCAGAAGGTAACTTCAGGCTTTACAGCCTGTCGTGTACTTCTAGTGTGTGTACTGGAACGGTTAGATAACTTCCGGGCTCTGCAGCCCGTCGTTTCTCTAGGTGTCTGGTGTAATGTTTAAGAAAAGTGGTGCAATAAAACTTACGTGCTGTTAACCTTAGCGTATCTCAACCAGCAGTTTGATTGTATAATGCTGATTTACTGGTGACGGCGGCGAAGTAACGCGACTAAAGATACACGACGGTTCAGGATGAACGGATGCGGTAATCGACAGGTCGGCGACGTACACAACGAAACTAACTCCCTGGATCTCGGTTCTCGATTCTAGATGCTGGAGACGCGAGAGTAGAGTAGTCTTCACTGGAGTCGCGGAAAGTAGCGGAAGTAGGATTTCTTCCTGGTAGCGCCGCGGTTTTATAGCTGATTCGTGGTGGGTGGATCCGACTTCTATCAGGGGTCCTCTGGTTGTGATTGGCTGAGTGTTCTCGGACGTAAGAGCATTTTATGCTTTTTTAATATCTACGTCGGAGGGGATTAAAATAATTATTTATGATGCAATATAGCGCAATCTTTTGTAATGGGTTTTAATTTTATGCAACTTTATTTATCTTGATTACTGTAGGGCAATTAAAAATAATTAATTACAAAAATTTTAGTAAAGTTAAGCTGGATCTTTACAATTGTACTGACGTGAAGTTAGCAATATATTTCAGCCATAAATTTTCACATGTACATTTTCTATTAAGCCCGGAAATGGATAAAATAACAGAAAGCTCATAAATATTACTTTTAAACATAATTAAGAAAAATAATGATGAAAATTGAAAAATGTGTTATTGCGAAACACCCATTACGTGTGAAAGCGCATGAACATGTTTATTACAAAATTTGACTTTAATGAACAAAATTTCACGTTTAGATTCATACAAAAGGCTATCGCCATCAATTTTAAAAATAGCAATCCTTTTTAATTATTATAATTAAATTATATTTTTAATTACTTTATGAAATTGAGGTGCAACGTATAATGTCCCCAGGTACCCTATCTTGAAAAGCGTAATTTGAACTTATTTGCAAGAATGCAAATTCAAAATCTAACAATCGCTAAGTGATTGATCTAGACTTGATTGACAATAATGTCACTATTACTCAAATTAATTGCCTGGTTTAGAGATCCCGCGCACGAGAGGTTGTTTAACCGCTAAACCGCCGCGGTGGTTTAACCGCCCGAATCCGACCTATTGTTTGTAATGCACGTAAACGTACTTGCCGGCTTGTACCCGCAGCTGTTGGAAAAACGCAACTTATCCTATTTAGCGGGCGGAACGGTGAACGCTTATCCAAATGAAACTGGTGTTCTCGAAAGGGTTGTTGCTTTGTTGGGAGTAATCGACAACATGTCTGTATCTGACTATTGCGATAGTGAAAAATTAATTGTAGAAGTAGAAAAAGACAAGCTATATATATATATATATATATATATATATATATATATATATATATATATATATATATAACAAGCAGTTACCAGAATACAGTGATAAAAATATAAAAGAAAAGCTCTGGGTAGAAGTGTGTGAAGTTGTAGTACCAGGATGGTGTAATATCGACGCAGAAGAAAGAAAGAAGAAAGGTAAGTGGGTAGTTAAGAAAGATGTATTACATTGTTTTGTAAAACAAATACTTGCATACACGGTCATTCCATATCAATTAGAGCCTGATAGTAAAAACGTAAACTAATAATAAAAATACTTTTGTAGTTTATTCTTGCAGTACATATAACTTCATTTATTTATATTTTCTCATACTGCCAAGGTACACATCCCTCCGGAGAAGTAAAGTAATGAGTAAAATATTCTCGGATATCACTCCCTTTTAGCGTACTTCAAACTCCAAGTGCTGTTATATTGTCCATAGAACATGCATGCAGAGTATCTTCAAATATTATTCCATCTCGTTTCCTAACAAAATTATGGAGAATGAAACATGCCTCACTATAACATCACAAAAAGATGGGTTAACATCAAGAGCACGATGTAAAATTCGCCATTTACTACAAAGTATACCAAATGCACATTCGACCATTCTTTTTGCTCTTGTTAATCTGTAATTGTATACCCTTTGTGGTATTGTCAATTTTCTACGTGAATAAGGCCTAAGAATACCTTCTGTTAAGGAAAAAGCTGCATCTGCTACCATGACGAATGGCATAGGTGTTCCCTTGTCATCTCCACGTAAAGTAGGTACTACATGCTGGAATGTGTAATTCCCTATTTTCCATTTTTTTGAGCGTTTAAATATATTTGCGTCACATTCCACACCATAGGCACCAACATCAGTATAAGTAAAACAGTAATCTGCATCTACTACCGCTAAAAGAACCATGTAGAAAAATGATTTATAATTAAAAAACAACGATCCACTCTCATTAGGTTTTGTCAAACGGATATGTTTGCCGTCGATGGAGCCAATGCAGTGCGGGAAATTTGTCCTTTCTTGAAATTGGTTTACAATCTGTAGCCAGTCGTTTTTTGTTTTGGAGACAAATGCAGATTGTAGGCACGTCGTTTCCACAATCTCTCGAATAGTGGTAGGTCCAAGTAAATATTCATAATGCGAGGAATAAAAGCTGTTAACTGTTACTAAGTATCTGAAACAAAAATAATTAAGTTTTTATTTGTTTGCAGGTAACGACCTCCAACGAAAATAGAAGAACTTGCGGGACAGTTTTCGGAAGGAACCGAATCTGCAAGAGAAGACGACATTAGGACAAGGAAAGAAAAAAAGACGAAAATTAAAGAACGAGAGACAAGTGGCAACTGTAGACCATTACCAACCAATGAAATACAGGAAGACGTAGCAGATGACCCTATAGCAAACGCTCGTCTAAACAACGATCTTCCAGGCTCAGATGCTGTGCAAAATAAAACCGCCAGTACAAACAAACGACGTAAAAAACTTACTTACGAAGAATCCTTATTAGCAATTCTTAAAGGCTAACAAAAAGACGATTTCGATGAAGACAAAAGTTTTTTACTCCCTTTATGGCCATCAGTAAAAAAACTCTCTGATCAGCAGAAATTACGTGTGAAAATGGGATTTCTACAAGTTTTGCAAGAGGTTTCTTATAACCTACCTGACCGTACAGATTTAACTCCTTCCGTAAACCAACGTATACCTACACGCTTTCCTTATTCACAACAGGTGCAATCAGACGACAGAATCTCCAACCAAAACTGGACTGCAGCTCTTTCAACCGCTTACTCAACATTTTCACACCACATTCCACACGTACCAAATATATATGTAGATGTGGCTGCTGTTGGACAATATTATTCATCATTTACACCCAGCCCTCAACAATCACCTTTTTCATCAGATAAAAGTTCGTAACAAATTCCGGGAGTTATAGATTTTGTTGGAATGTCTTCGTTTTGATATCTGAAAACAGAATCCGAAGAGTCCACAGCGCAAAATAGTGTGCGATTTTTTTTATTTAACAATAATTGTTAAAAATATAGGTTTTTTGTTAATAACTTATTTAATAAGCGTTTTTATAGATTTTATGTAAGACCATTCGAAAGGGCAGGCAATTTTGCAAAAAAAATGTATTTACGTATTTTTTGTAAATTAATTAGGTAATGAATGAGAATTTTTTTTAAGATAATACGTTTTCATGATTCCTTGTGTTTGTTAAATATAATTGTTGCTCTCACATTAGTGTTAAGTCCATAGAAAATCTATATTTTATAACTCTATGGCACGAATTACATCAAATACTTACTGTAAATGGGAATCCGGGACACTTGGTTACAATACGTGTTTCATAGAAAATAGCGCCTCTAGCGGCAAGTAATGTAGGTACAACTTCACTTAACGTAATTTAGTTAGCTGCCATGTACAATTTTGCTTAAGGGACGACATTTCGCTGTCCGTGGCCTCTTTCCACAGCTCCCTCTCAGGGCTTCAAACCGCATCCATCAACGCCATTGGTTCGTAATATCCCATTAATGTATTCATAACGAAGTCTTTGAATCGATCTGGAGGACATAACGAAGATATTCCTTCATTAAGGTCTCTATCGCTTTCTCGTCAAAAATAACGCCTCTAGACCTGACAAATGAATTTCTTTCCCGATTCCAAAGAATGTGTCCATCATCATTGTCGCATCCAAACAAAATGCACCGCGCGGATTTCTATTGCAAATTATTACTCTTCTCTCTCCAGAGCTTTATTTGAGGCTTCTAATTAAGCCAGAGTTTATAAGGCGACTTGTATTCCACTGAAGTACGATCTATCCTGTTTAGTATGTAAAAAGTAGTATCATTGTTTGTATAAACATGGGTAGTATTTGGGGGAGACCGGGGCTCGTTGAAACATGAAGCACCATGAACAGGCGGCTTTTGACGCTAAAAATTCAAATTTATTTACCTTACCCTATGGTTCAATGGTGGCGACACTGTTATAAGTAACCTAAGTTCATGTGAAAGTGATCCCGTGCTACTACAGAACATTATTCAATTTTCGTTGAAAATCGGTAAGTTATTTAAAAGTTCTATGCTCTTAAATTGTTTGAAGTGCATTGTTAGTGTTCAACGCATAATTTTTATATATCGCCCTAATAAAAGCCTATTGTTTTGTGGTTTGTTTATAGCGTTAGATTTTGTGAGGTTAGATTTTTTACACCAAATAGGTAATTATTTAGGCAATTTTTGGTATGGGGTACCTTGAAACACTTTTTTCGGGGCACCTTGAAACACTGTTTCAAGGTGCCCCAAAAGCAATCCTAAAAGTATATTAAATAGGTACCCATTGATATTTATTGTTTAAATTGCAGAATAAAAACTGGTGCGTAATAGAAAGAGAAAAACTGAACGAGGTATCTTTAATGAAGAGGATATGAGAGAAGCAGTCTTGCTTGTGAAACGAGGCAATTACTGTATAAGACGTGCAGCAATAATTAAAAACGTGAATTATACAACATTATTTCGGTACATAAAAAGGTCTGAATCTAACCCAGACTTAAAATTCAAGCCAAAGTAAAACACCAGGAACATTTTCTCTGAAAATGACGAAAAAATTTTGGCTGAATATTTAATAGAATGTTCTAAACGTTTGGTGTGACTACAACTGAATGCAGAAAGCTTGCATATCAGTTGGCAAGCAGAAATAATTTGACTGTTCCCGAAAATTGGCTGAAAAACAAACTGGCTGGGGAGTACTGGCTGTCAGGATTTATGAAGCAACATAGCACAATAAGTTTAAGAAAACCAGAAGGGTGCAGTCTTTCAAGGGCCACATCGTTCACGAAAAGCAACGTTTCCAGATTTTTTGACAATCTTGAGATGGTTTTAAGACGAACTAAAGTAGATAGAACCGGGCTGTTCAATTTAGATGAGACTGCAACTAGCACTGTTCCTGACAACCACAGAAAAATAATTTCAAAAACAGACATGAAGCAAGTGGCACAAGTAACGAGCGGTGAGCGCGGAACGCTCCTCACTACATGCTGTATAATGAGTGCCTCACGAAACAGCCTTCCGCCGGTGATGGTCTTTCCAAGGGTGCATTTCAAGAACCATATGGTAAAGGATGCACCCTCTGGAACCTTGCGACTTGCATCAAAGTCGGGATGGATGACCTCAGAACTGTTTCCGATAGTTATGGAACATTTTGTAAAATTTAGCGGAGCTTCAAAGGAAAATCCAGCTATTTTGATATACGACAACCATGAAAGTCACCTTTGTATTGATGCATTAGATATTGCGAAACAAAGCGGTGTGACAGTTGTCACTTTGCCTCCTCATACATCAAATAAGCTGCAGCCATTAGATGTCACTGTATTTTTTCCTTTTAAGGCTTATTATAATTCAGCCATCAATTCTCTTATGTTGTAAAGACCAGGAGTGCCAATAACAATATATGACATCGCTGGATGTGTACGCATAGCTCATCAACGTGAAATGTCTCCATCTAATATCATAAATGGGTTTAAGAAAATCGGGGTCTATCCTTTTGATAGAGATATTTTTACCGAAGATCACCATAAAATAAGTGAGGTAACTAACAGGCCGGAACCAGCTAACAAAAATGATAGTAGCATAACAATGAGTGATGAAAGGGAAGCAATGATAGGCAGTGAAATAGATGCAGCTCGCAGTGAAAATGATGGCCAAGCAAGCAGTAAGGAAGGCGCACCAGTAGGCAATGAAAAAGACTCAAAAACAAGCAATAAAAAAGACGTAACACCAAGCAATGAAAAAAACGCGTCAACAAGCTATGAAAAAGACGCAGAAGCAAGCAGCGGAAGAAATGACATCATAGAGTTTGTATCGCCTGAACATATTCGGGGGTTTCCGAAAGCTGGTCCCCGTGAAGGTGGAAGACAAGAATCAAGAAGAAAAGCCAGAAGCATTGTAGCAACCGACACCCCGGAAAAACTAGAAATTGAGAATATAAAAATGATGCGAAGAGAAAGGTTTTTGAAGAAGATGAAAGCGAAAACATAGGTGTTCAAGCAAAAGTCGAAAAGAAAATGAAAAAACAGAAGCCACAGTCAGTGAAAATAAGAGCCAACAAGAAGCCAGATGAAAGAGAAGATGATGTAAGCGATTCCAGTGTGGATATGGTGTTGGAAAGTGAGGAGGAAGCAGATTGGCCTCAAGTAGAAGAAGATGCGTCAACTTTAGAAGAATTAAACAGTCATTATGAGGTGAACGATTTTATACTTGTTAAGTTCGCGGCAACAGGACATAATAAATTTGTCTATTATGTAGCTAAGGTTTTGTGTAAATTAGAAAATGGATCTGAAGTTTTATTTTTACGAAAAAGTGAAAAAGTCAGAGATGCCTTTGTTTTTCCAATTGTACCGGACCTATCATTTATTGAAAATGAAAATGTCAAAATGACTTTACCAAAACCTACTTTATTTGGCCAAACAAAAAGACAGTAGTCTTATTTTAAATTTGAAATTCGTTTTAATAATTTAGACATACGATAGTCTCATATTATTGCTTTGTATGCCACACCAATTGTTAGGTGTATGTATCTAATGAATAATAAGTTTTCTGTTCACTGTAAAACATAAGTTGTATTTGTTTTTGATAAATAAAGGTTTGTTTCAACTTAATCTAGTAGTCTCAAGAATTCTCGGCCTTAAATACCACTTGTTTCAATGTACCCCAGGCTATGTTTCAACCTACCCCGTAGCCTGGGGCACTTTGAAACAATGTCAGCTTTTGATTTTCCCTATTTTCTTGTCAAAAATGCACTGTTTATTAAAAAAATTGCATCAGTTTTAGTAACCATGGAGCTAATTTACTGTAAGTACTATAAAAATTTTTCCTATCCACATAATCCAGAATGTTGTGTAAAAAAGAAAAAAAATGTTTCAACGAGCCCCGGTCTCCCCTATCATCTCTAATTAAATTAATTTAAATAAAACATGGTTGCCAACCAACCAATGGTCACACTGTCTTAACAGTGAAGATATGTAGTGCAGATCATTTCGTGTAATTCGGGCTTTACTGTAAGTGCACTTTGTGTATTGGAATTTTAACTTTACAAAATTTGCCATGTAAACGCTGAGCTATCTATAAAAAAAGTAACACGCATATTCACTTATTATTTATCATAATGAATTCTGAGATCGACTTGAACCTTATTAAACTCGAACCAGAATTGGAAAAACAAGTACATTTACTTAAACCTCAATATTTTATGTTAAATCATGACCTAATAAAAGAAGAACTTGATTATGGTTCTAGCAGTGCTAAATATGAGAACAGTTTTAACAATGTGAAGGTTATGAAAGGAGACATCTCTTACTCAATAACTGATGACACAAGTGAAGTAAATCATATAACGAAAGGTTTAAAACACTCTTCAAGTTGTAAATACAAATGTGGGCAATGTGATTATGTAACAAATTGGAAACAAAGCTTAAAAGCTCATCTTATAAAACACACTTCAAGTTCTAAATACAAATGTGAGCAATGTGATTATGCAACAAATTGGAAACAAAGTTTAAAAACTCATCTTATAAAACACACTTCAAGCTCTAAATATGAATGTGGGCAATGTGATTTTGCAACAAATTGGAAACAAAGTTTAAAAATTCATCTTTTAAAACACTGTTCAAGTTTTAAATACAAATGCAATCATTGTGATTATGCAACAAATTGGAAACCAAGTTTAAAAACTCACCTTATAATACACTCTTCAAGTTCTAAATATAAATGTGAGCAATGTGATTATGTAACAAAGTGGAAACAAAATTTAAAAATTCATATTACAAAACACTCATCAAATTCTAGATACAAATTGTAGTTTGTTCGTTTCTAAACAGTGTGATTGTAAAACAAAACTTTTAAACCATCATGTAAGACAATTAAAATTATGAATGTAAATGAAGGAAAAGTGACTAAAACAAAATGGAAAAGTACTTTGCAGGGAAAAATGGATTTAGTAAATAAACAGGAGCACACTGTTTTGTTAGTAGACTTTTTTGGGACAACACAGGCTTACAACATATAAAATGGAAAATAAAAGAAACCAAATAATTTTTTTAGAATAATTGTACAACCTCTTTTATAATAAGTTTATTACGAAAATGGGCAACATTATAACAATAATGTAGGTCCAGGGCTGCCCCTAACTTCTGAAAACCATAATTTCTTTGACGTAATTTTATCTTAAATAAAACGCAGGAAATGTAAAAAAAGTAATTTGTATTTCGGAAAAATAAGTCAACAGAAACATATCGTAAATTAACTTGAATAGATGTTTATTAGTTGTCATAATTGGTAAATGTCAATTTATCAAGTCAACTTATTTCCGTTGAAAGTCAATTTTAACAAGCTAGCTACTAGTTAAAAATTTACAGGTTAGAGGCAAAAGTTGTTGATTTTTTACAAGTTAGAGACGACCGTGCCTTGTTCACATTGTATTATCAGAGATGATTTCAAAGGTAACGAGACATTTTTCCAAGTTAACTGTGGTCAGTAGCATTATTTACATTCGTAAATTGTGTTCTATTTGCATCATAAATGAGAAATAAATTGTATAACAATACACACGAGGTAACTGGTTTTACTGGCTCCCGAAGGTAACTGGCCCGCTGGTTATATCCTTCTGTCCGCCAGTAAAACCCTTTTTACCTTGCTAGTAATGTATATACTATTATACTGATTAGGTACTTATGTTAAAAATTATTATTAATTTTGTTAAATACATAGATAAAAAGGTTACCTCGAGTAGGATTTGAACTTACGACAGTTACTTTGCTAGGGTATTGCTCTAACCAACGGAGCTATCAAGATACAAGCCCCAATCCATGTAAATCTGTATTTATATATGTAGAACTGATATAAATTCTACACATATTTAGAGTTTAGTTCAATTCTATATACATAAAGACAAAATTTACATTGAATGTCAGCTTTCAACTAACTAAAATGGAATTATCTCAGGAATGATATCATACACTTATTTTCACTTTAGGGTATGTGTAGCTCAAATGGGTTTTCCAACTGTGCCTCAAACTAACGTTATCACAAACACAACTCAAAATCAACTTAATTTTCGCTTTACTTAACAACAAATTACGGTTTTAATTTTAAAACTATTCTAACTAACTAAACCTTGGACAATTTGTATGACACTTTCAATTCCAACTAAATTAACAAAAAACATTTTAGATTCAATATGAAATTTAATTCAAACTACAAAACTAAGCTTAATAACAATCAATAGCAAAAGATAGATCAATTTTAATTCTTAATCTATGACCAAATCAATACCAAATGTTCGATAGTGTGAAAGCTAAAAAAGATAAAAAGTATGGCACTCAATCACATGTGACAAGATGCAACGTTACAGTACATGGGCATGTTGGAAAATCTGACTTTAAAAAAAAAATTCAATTCAAAACATTGCACTTTCGGTTTCTGCATAAAAATGCTACCGATATCAATTTTAAAACAGTAAATCTTTTATAATTACTTCATGAAATTGAGGTGCAACATTGCCTACATGTTATAGCACATGGGCAGGTATTTGGAACATTTGGCTTTAATTTGCAATGTTGCACTTTGTGTATTTTACAGAGATGTTGATATTAGTTTTAAGGTGTATTAAGGCTTTTTTAATTACCTTGTGTATTAATGTTTGAGCCGCCAAAAAATTATTTGTATTTGTTAACAGTAAAACTAAAATGTGTATTTATTCTATTAACGTTGTTGGTTTTAATTTACGTGGATAAACTGGTCTTTTGATTTTTGTTTCTACAAGGCCGTGGTATATCTGCTTTCATTTCATTTAAACACCCCCACATTTTCTGGTTCATTCGTAAACACTTTACAATACAGAAGCTTGTTACAACCTTAGTAAAGTAGTGGGTATCCAGAAAGAGTAGATGGCACTTCTATCTGCGCTGTCCATGTAATGGCTTGGTTCGGAAGGGCACAGTAAGGATAGGTTGTTGCACTATTTTTTGGAGATTTTGTAACTATGGAAGTGTACCCGAGAGTAGTAATACTATGGGGGTACTAAATCAAGGTATACGAATTTCCATGCTAAAGGTCAAGTAAGTTAATCTCCCGTGCACGTACGCGCCCCTCGCTTCACAGTCAAATCTAAAAATAGCTCGATACAAAATCAAATTTTGTTCAAGCACTTCTTACTATTTGGCAGAGTCAAGGTCACGTGTTATTTCCTATGCAGGGGTATCGTATTACAGTGGTTTAATTAATTGAATGTGTGGCTCACGTGGCATGAAATTTTCAAGTCACGTTGTTCAAACAATTCTTAGAATCAAAGTTCTGGTTGAATTAAGTCGTGGTCATGAAGGGGTATCCCGATCTTACCCGACCCTTGTCGTGTGTGTGTTTCATTCTCAAACTTACTCTATGATTTCCTACCTCTGCCTACCTCCCCAGCTTCCGTAAGATTCATACATTGTCTTTGACATGTCCTTTTATACTCACATATATTTGCTTCGTTAATCTTGCGTTGTTCATTCCCCCAATGTGACCAAACCACGTAATGTACTACTTTTATATCTATCCATCATCGTCTTTTCCTCGCCACACTCCGTCATTATGCACTCATGCTTTATCTTGTACCTTCTCGTTTTTTCCGCATGCGCTTCTCAGGAATCTCATACCCACGGCATTTATTTTTCTTTCGTGTTTTTTTTAACATACCCATGTCTCACTTCCGTACAGTACCGACGGGACAAACACGCCCTTCGTTAAATCTCGCAATCCATTGTACCATCTGCAGTAAACATTCTACCCAGATATACCAAATCGTCCACTTGCTATACAATTTCATCTTACAGAGTAAATACTCTACTCTCCTTTCCACTTTCCCCATAGAACACCACAATCTCAGTTTTGTTCACGTTTACCTTTAGGTTCATGCTCTCACAGACTATCAAACTTTGTCAGAGCAGTTTGTATCTCATCCGCGCTGTCACTTAATAAGACTGTGTCATCTGCATACTCCAGAATTCGTCAGCAACCATTACACCATTTGTATCGTTACATGCTTTCTTAACACATTTATCCATGTTTACATTGCACAACCATGGTGACATCATACAGCCTAGTCGCACTCCTTGCTCAATATTGAAGTATTCCGTCACACCTCCCCTCACTCTAACACATGTCCGACTACTGTTATATATTGCCCTTATTCCGTTTAGTAGACCTTTACTTACGCACATTCATTCAAGCTTGTCCCTATTCACTCTATCACATGCTTTCTCTAGATTTACAAACGCACAATACAGCTTCCTTTTTACACTTAAACACTGTTAAATCACCTGCTGGAGAGCAACTATCTAATCAACACATTCTCTTTCTGTCGTGAAGCAACCCTGCATATTCCAAACCTTAGTTTGTGTAGTTTCTCGTACTCTATCAGTCAGTACTCTTCCAAATACTCTGGGGTACACTGAGCAAACTTATTCGTCTGTAGTTCTTGCAATACTCTTGTTCCCCTTACCCTTACACAGTGGTACCATGAGCGCGCTATTCCAATCACTCGACACTTTTCCACACTTAAGGCATATATTGAATAATTTACACAATCTTCGTATAAGCTTTGCCCATCCATACTTTAGCATTTCAGCAGTGATTTCATCTACGGCTGCTCCTTTACCGTTTTTGAACGTTCCTGCCGCTTTCTCTACCTTATTTAACCCAATATCCTTCTCAGTTTCATTCACCCATCCTTCTACATTCTCCTTATTTAACCCCTCAGTCTTATTTTCCTCAGTACTGTACAGCTTACCGAAATATTCTTGCCAGCATTTCCTCACTTCACAATCGTCCCATACTATTTCGTTGCTCGTATCCATCACTCCTACTGCGTTCTGTTTTGGGCCACGTTTTGTATTTTTGACCCATTTCCTGAAGAGTTTTTTGTTTCACTCAAAATCATTTGCATTTTCGCTTCTTCCACAGCCATCACTTCCTTTTTACTTGTTCTCTCTGCCTCTTTCGGTTCTTTGTTCCTTAATCTGTACACCTCATTCAATTGCTGTTTTTAATTGACCCATAAATATTTGTTTAGTTTTGTCTTTGGTCTTGCTAGCAAAGTATTAAGCTAGCAGCGCGCCGATGTTTGACCGAATAGTTGGAGGCACAAAATGATTTTTTGTGGTACAAATTAGTACAAAATAAGTACTTAAAATTGTAAAGAATCCCTCTAAATTTTGCCAACTGGGTCCTGCCAGCTTATATAAAACAGGTGAGTGTATCTCGCTGTTCTTAAATGGAGCGCATTTTTAAGTGCTTAACCATTATTTCAGTTTTTAAGGTTAATTTGAGATGGTCAATACAAAGTTATGTGTTTCTGCCTGTTTAAACTATGATTCCTTGTTCCTAATGCTATTATACCCCTTTGAAACGTTAATGCGGTTTTTTAGTGTTGTTTTTATTTTGTATTTTACCAAGTAGAAAAAATAAAGGCATATGCATTGTATATCATTAATTTTCAACAATGGAATTAAGTGGAACCCCTCTGACTGAGGATTGTCTTCCTGATCCAATTCAACATAATTGTGTTCGTCAATACAAATGCTATGTAAAATAGAAGCAGTCATTATTAATTTGGAAAAAAATGTTATACTTTGTGTTAATGCAAGGGCTGTTTTCAGCCTGCAAGGGTTGCAACCAACCTGACTTTGCCGTAGATGGCTGCTACCTACATTAACGTGTCATGCGCAGATCCTCGCGGTTACATAGCGAGCTCGGGGGTAACTCACCCTTCCTCGCTCTCATTCACTCGTTGCGAGTGGTACGGTTAGTATTACTTACATAACACCTTGTGAAAGTCATTTAATTTTTTGCATAGTAACGTAAATTAAATTTAAATGAACAAGACTTTTCTCTGCCTGCTATGTAAGTAGTTATCTATTCATTAGCATTTACAGGAAAGCGATATAAAACCGAGGTTTGTGAGCCAGCAAATAAAAATGAAGTGAATTTTATTCATATTATTAAACATTTTGTTTTCGAACTTTTTCAGACGTCGCAATTTACATTTAAGCAACCCAAAACTTATCCCGTGCAACTGAAATTTTATAATTATAGTCTTTTTGTTGAGCAGAAAGTTGGCCATTGTCCTTCAAGGGTGTCACGAGCCAATCTAAATTTTGATACACAGAATCATCTAATATAATTTTATTTCCTATAACTTTAGGGTTCTCACATGCTTTTAGATATATTCCCGATTTACGAATAAGTCTGGCATCGTGCATGGAACCCGGCTCCCCACAAAGCACATCTATAGTTCTCTTCTTGTCAGGAACATCAGTAACATTACCTTGCATTAGCAAACTGTGATACCCCTTCCGATTTATGTACGAATCCTAATTCAACCGAGGTTTCTTTATTACAATATAGTTAATATAACTGCCACCTATACAACCAAGGACGTTTTTATACCACTAATTTTATGTTCTGGTTGAGGCCAACCGATAATAGTTGACTTTAAGAACAAAATGAAGCTGACTACTCGTAGAACACATGAGCTGTATGTGACATCAAAGCAACTTGAAACCTGTCTACATGATTTCTGGTTGCTTCAATACCGAACAGTTAGGAGAAATGCTTTTTCAGCGGTAACTCTCTCTTTACCGTTGAATATTTCAGTATATAATTTGTCTTTTCTAAGTAGGTACCTGCAAAATGCAACATCGATTAAATTTTCCACCTAACTTCTGTATTGACTTGCTAATTAATAATCGTGTACCTACACTGTACTCCTAGAGATGCAGAAATCTGCTTTAAGCTCTTTATCACAGTAGTTATTCGCAGTATTTTCTACATAGCTTTTTACACGTAGGTTTTTTTTTGGTTCTTGGACATATTCTTTTCCCATTAAAGGAAATTAGAGCTGCTGCCACTACTTGTATCAGACAAACACTTTCCGAGATGGATTTATCACATCACATCTCTATTCAAAGTTGATTAAATTGTAAATTCCATTTCTAGCTAACTTGAAATAAAAATTGATGTAAACAGTTATGAATAACCCCAGTGTTCCAAACATCAACAAAAAGGTAAGGGACATAGGAAAGAAAATTTGGGGTACATTAGTGCTTGAAACATTTTGAAATGGAACGTGGTGTATTGCACACTTGCACAGATTTGAGCTGCTCCATACTTCAAATGGAAAGCAGCAATTCTTAATTGTTTTGTGTACGATATAGCTATTCGTGTACTAAGAGCACAAAGTGATACATTGCCGCTCTGAGTGAGAAGTTTGATGCGCGTCGCATAGCGGAGCGCAGCTATCTTGCGAGAGGGGCCATGTCATTTTGTGCTCGAAATACACATACGACTTTTTCTATAATCGGTGTTTTTATGAAAATGTTTGGTAAAAATTAATAATTATTGATAACCTCAAATTTGACAGTTCAGTTTTCAAAAGGTGAGCTTCACTTAGCGCTATACATGTGTTTTTGTAATAATGTTTGTTAAAATGGTATTTACTGCAACATAGAAATAAAAACTTGCTTTAGTACCTATTAATTATTTATTTAAATACTGTTATCTTATGATTTGCATCTATGTATAACAAAATCTTAATGTTTTTGGAATTCTTCTAACACTTCGTCTTTCTTTAGTGGTGAAAAGCAAGGCCAAGAATTAAAGGGCATTAAATGTCTGTGTTTGATGACATATATGTAATACTTTGGAACGATTTTATTCAGTCTTCTTCTCGGAAAATAATTATATGTAGTTGACATTTGCAGTAGACTTCTTTGAATCTTCTTAAACAAATCCTTCTTTGACATGTTTTGGTCCCAATTTTCAATTAGGACAGTTAAGTACTGTAAACTGGAATGGCGTATTTAAACATGGCGCAAGTATCACATAAATTATACTTTTCAAAACTTTTCATTATATGATAATTATTAGAATAAAGTTATTTGGGACAAATAGTTTTTTAAGGACGTTAAGTTCATTGATTTGGTAAAACATAAATTTCTACCACCTTTAATTGCACAAAATTGTTAAAAAATAAAACATGAGTCACTACCAACCTAGTTTTGAACTTGTTTCCGTAACTAAAGTTGGTAGCTTGTATTTTATTTAACTCAATAGTTTGGGCAACAATGTGATTTATAGATACTGCGAATTATTTACTAAATATACATTTATACGACCTTTAGTACAATGAAAGTTTCCGAAAACGATAGATTTCTATAAAAATAGTTAATATTACTTTGCGTAACTAAAGTTGGTAAATTGTGATTTTGTGTATATTTGAACGTATTGTATGCTTCTTTTACTAATTATTTACTAGAAAAGATACATTCCTGCCGCCTTTAGTAAAATGAAAGTTTCAAAAAATGGGAGTTTATAATAATAATAACAGAGGAATCTGAGTCTGGAATCTGATTTTTTCGACTTGCTAATAACATTTGGAGATACCATCCCACTAAACGATATCGACGTGGATAATGAAGACGAGTTTCCAATGTCTGTAATTCGAGCAACAAAATTGGCAACAAAAACAACTATTGTGATAGGATCACGATTTTCTAGCGATTTACCGTCAAATTTTTGCTGTTGAATTGAGTTTTATGGATAAATTTGTTTTACGTGTGTTGCGACCTTTAAGGATGGTGTGTTGCGAGCTTAAGTTTTTTTTGTTTGTTTGTTAATTACTTTTTCGTAATAATATATTTAAATTTGGAGAGATTATTGTCATTATTATTCCCCGTTTACTGAATGTTGAGTAACGTATTATTTGTAAATAGTTGTATATGAGTGTAAATAATGTTTATTTCGTTTGATTTCCTTAAAAATTATAGAAAGTTTTGTAAAATTAAGTACCTTGAAGAAAGAGTGTAGATGTAAATGTGTTTGATATCGTTCTGGCGACAAGAAGACGGGTGATTGCAGTGGTTCAGTTTAATATTGAGTATGTTGGTTTTAAGTCATAAAGATAGAATGTGGGACTGACTGCTTGAACTTATATGAAAATATCGAGATACTTTTCACAGTGATTCTGCTGACATTTGGAATTTTGAAAATTATCGAGTCCTTACGGTCGAAAACGAAGTTTATGTGTAGGGGTATCAAATCTTCTCCTCCCGTTTCTTAATTGGTGGAACTAAATTAAATAAGATTTTTTTGTGAGTGGTGGGATTCAAAAATCCAAGATGGATTTTTGGTTATAATTTGGATTCTGAAACTTATGGCGCTCCCGAGTGGTAGTACGGTGACGTTTGTTGTTACGGTTTAAGTGGTTGTTTAGAACGTTAATATATTGGACCTTTTGGTGTTTAACGAACGAACTTTTGGTGTTGTCTGGGTAGTTATCTACTTTTTGAAGAGAACCTGTGAAGGGATTTTAATTAAAATTGTTCAATCACCAAAGGAATAGACCTAGTGCCGATTTCGATTTTACATAATCAAGTTATCTGGAGATCACCGTCGTGTTATATTAGTGCTTCTGTGAACTCCTTGGTTTATATCGCTTTTGCGGATTTATTAAATTAACGTTCTGGAAGTGCCACTTAATTGCCGTGCAAAGCGTATTGAAATATAAAGAAACTTTCGCAGAATACTAAAATTATAGTTAGTTAAACCTTTTGGATTGTTAGTGTGAATAAAACTATTTGAAAGATAAAAGTTAACAAGCCAGTTGAGCGCACCAGTTATTATTTTAAAAGAAGTTTTTAGTTAATACAGTAACATTTTACCGAGATTCAATCAAGGAATCGTTTGTCTACAAAAGAATAATAGTCTACAATTTCATTCATCATCTTGTCAGAGCAGGGAGATTCCGCTTCCGTATTAGCTGTAACCGACCACCTGGTTCGTTTTCAATTGTGGTTTTTTTTTAAGTATTTTCAAGATTTCTTGTGTGTGTGTCTCGAATTATTTTTTTTTGTTAACGAAGGTTTGAAAGCGGAGTCGTGTATCTTTTAAATTTAGTTGTTGCTTTGGTTTATTTATTGTAATTAATCATAATTCTAACGCTCCGCCTTCACACTTTTTTTATTTTAGTATTAAAGGGCACTTAACCCTATAGTAGTGTGGGTAAATAATCCACGATATAGATATATAGGTTAAGCCATTTAGAACGGCGTTACGCAGGATCCTGGCCAGACCTTCTGTCGCCCCTTAAGAATTTGTTATCTTATATACGCATTATCGTGTGTTCACATTTATATTATTTTTTTTTATCTTATTATAGCTTTGTTTAGGTTTTATAAATTTGTTTTAATTCTGTGAAAACCCTTTTGTGTTACATAAAAGTTTTTTTTTTGCAAATTGCAAGTTCACCGGTAATTTATGAGCTTAAGTTTAACGTAACGAAGTGACAGTTTTTTTTATTGATTAATAGCGTTCATGATATTCAGTGTTTTATTTGATTTCTAGTGGATTATTAATTCATTTAGAGTGCCTTAACAAAGGTTTTTTTTTGTTTTGTTTTATTAAAATAATTATTTAATGCATAATTGTTTACACTGAGGTGTAGTAAAGTAACGTAACGTTATTGAGTGATTATCACGCTTTTATTTGACAGGCGTGTAGTGCTATTTTGAAGCCCTATTTCAGGTGGTTTGCTGAGTTGCTGTCCAGCACACCTGGGATTGATTGCGGGTAGGTAAGCGTATGTTTTTTGTATGTTTAGACACGCTATGTAGACGTAATTTTGGCACGATGTCCCTTATTTTGACTACCAAACATTCTGGCGCCCTAAACCGATCTGATTACGTCTTCATCCCCTATTTTGACTTACGTACGATTTACTATTCTGGTTGTGCAAAATTTATCGACATTATATCCATACCCATACGCTGACTAGTCGGGGCAAAAAGGCCAACTTTATCAGTAATCCCGTTCTACCACCCGTTTATATCGTTACACTATTTGGTCTAAGTGTTTGTCAAACTATCTTCAAAATATCAAAATATTGACGTTTATTGAATATATTACGCACCAGTAATCAGGACAGTGGTTAACCAGTGCTTCCTGAATTACGGAGTTTTTTTATAGCTTTTACGGATTTGATGGATTGTTTTTGGTGAAGTATTGTGTCCACGAACCCCTGTGTTTTTTATGTGCTTTTGTAAACAGCATTTAATAGACCAAGTCTCACTGTAAATAATTTGTAAATAGACTTTTTCGTTTTAATATTAAACAGACTTGTAAATAGAGCTACCCAATTAATTGAACTTAAGCAGAAGTGTGTAAATATCTCGTGCGTAAAAGCTATTTGTTTTGTGCACATAAACTATATAACGTCCTGTCCAATTAATTGAGACCTATCGTTGTCGAAATTTAAGGCGGGAGACTGACGCGTTGGTTTGCCTATCGAGAACATTCAGCAGGTATCCTGAAGATGTTTACGCCCATATTGCTTTCGTTGCTATCTGGTGGCGACTCAATATTGTACGTTATTGTGATTATTTTATCATAATCTTGTTTGTAAATTTGGTGATATTATTTGTTGATGAACGAATAAACGTAGTCGTTTTTTTGGTGTTATTTTTGCAGAAATTGATGCTCTCACGTTAATCTCAATTAAAAGGTTGACGAACTGCTTTTATTTGCGCTATCTTTGATATTTTGTTTTTTTTTAATGTACTGCCAATTTATGTATATGAAAATTTCGCATGGTAAAATTGATTTTGAGTGACCATTTGGTTACGTAATGTTTTGAATTTTAACTAAATTTTGACCATTTCATTTCCGTAATTTCAAAGTTGAGACAATCTGGTAAGCTTACAAGTTTGATCTACGTATGTTCCCGTATTCTAGAATTTAAGATTTTTAATTGAACCGTAAGCAGTTAAATATATGTATATTGTTTTGTGATTTCTGATATACGAATATTCAGGTAGAATAGATGAACAATTAATTGAATTTTATAGTGTAATTTGTGATCTCCTCCCAACCAGTGAAAGCAATAATTTACGAAAAGTAGTGATTTTATTATTCAAACTAAAGAATGAATTGAGAGTTAAATTTTGATTTTAATTTTATTGATTCATTTTAACAGTAACCAGTGGTAATTTCCTACTATTGAAGCATTTAGTGTCATACCGTTTCTTTTTTTTTGAGATTTATTAAATATTTTGTGTTGCTTAACGTAACCAATTAGAGGAATATTAAATCACGTTTATCTAGTTTATGTCTAGTTATTTTAGTTTGCAGTTCAATTAATGACAGAGCTTTGGAGATGAGTAATTTTTAAATTTGAGCTAATATTCAGGCATTACAAACAGGGTGTACAATTTAAATTTATTAAGATAATCTAGTTTAAAGGTGACACATTTTTTCACTCTATATGTTTTTTTTATTTATAGTGTATATATTTTTTTGTCCAGTATCCAAGCCCGCGCCCTTCTATAGGGAGAGGAGGGAGTCGTAATTTTGCATTACGACTTATTATGTAAGCCATAAGTTTAAAGCATCACCCTGTATGAATGAAAATACATTTAAATTCCAAATTTAATACGCGTTTATATGGATTTATCTGTTTTCGTCTGACAATCAAAATGTTATCTATAACACCCTCTTCGTTCATACGACGCTCGATAGGTATTGGAAACTTCCAACAATTAATACTGTTCACTTTCACTTTTATAAAATGTTTTGACGCAGAAATTCAACCATTTTGTTAACGCTTAAATTAGGCAAATTATTAAATATCTCATTAGCGTGGGAGTAAGCCCACAGTGTTCAAGATAATTAAAGTGAGTGTACGGAATTGCCGCACTGAAATTTTCTCGTAATTTTACGGACAAAAGTTAATTATTTATCTCTCTTCTCCACTAATCCCCTGTCATCTCTGGCAAGCAATTATAATTATCTAACGAGCTGTATTAATAGTTAACGTGTTTGTTATCGCAGACGTCTATCCATGGGCTACTGGTTATTATAAGTGTATCGCTGACGGCGAATTTACCCATAAGGAGCTTACAAATATTTAATCAGCTGTCCAAGTTCAATTGAAGTCACAGGTTGTATAGCCTTATCTACCTTTTGCTGTCGGACTCACGTAAGTGTGTCTACGTATGTGTATGCTTGAATTAAACTATAACTTAATAACAAAATTGTTATTAAAATTATTGTTTCTTTTAATTCTCATTTTGCAGGTTGGAAGTCGAGTGTTGTTCCATATCAGATATTTATTAAAAAGTCGTTTTCAAACAAAATATTGTGCTTGTTCAATTCTCTGATTAGAGAGAATGATTATTTGGGGTTTTAATGTGAGGGATACGCCGTCACTCGTATCAATTGTAGACTAGACCTCACAACCCTGTTGAGTAATTGAACAAAATGAGATTCATTCAAAGACTAATTTATTTGGTATTATTTACAGTTTATATACAGATTTTAACATTACGTATTTTATTGTTTGACCCAGTTACTAGGTTATGTTTATTCATTTCAGCGCCTTTTTGTGCTTACTAGTTATAATGTACATAGTATGTGTGTGTATTTTCAACCTTGCACACTTTTGTATCAGCACAATTGTTGCAATAATTAACCTGCTTTATATTTATTCTACTTACTAATCGTTTTATATATTTTTTAACTGTTATGTCTTAATTCTAATTATTTCTCAACCTATTACTAAAATTGTTAAAATAATTATATTTCTCAACTTATTACTCTTATTACTAAAATTTTGTTACAATATCCTGTTTAATCTATGCAAGATTAAACATTCTGCCGGGCCCGAAGTTCATGTTCAATTGCAGATTGAACATTCTGCCGCGACGAGGTGGTTGGGATGGCTTAAAGTTGTTCCATCTGGAATCTTTCTTCCATCTTGGTATCTTTAGTTCTATAGCTTTTAATTTATCCCGGAACTTCACCCATTTTGCTGCTATGTGTTCAGGTACTTTTTGATCCCATTTGATTGCGCTTATCCATAATTCTTGTATTATTAGTTTGGCTGTTATTGTTATTGGACTGACCCATCCTAGCGGGCCGAAGATTTTTGCTGTTTCTGATAGTATGCTTCTTTTTGTTAATGCTTTGTTGTTGAGTGCTACCTTGAATTGAAAGCTGTCTTGATCTGGTAGCCATCTCACTCCTAGGGATTTTCTTGATTCGTTTTGGTTGATATCCAGTGGTTCCGACGTTTCTTTTTCTTCTTTCCATAACTCTTTGTGGTTTCCTGCCCATTTTCTTAATGTAAACCCTCCTTTCGCTGATAATGTAATTAATTCTTCCTGTAATGTTTTTGCGTGTTCTATTGTGGTGGTTCCAGTTAACAGGTCGTCCACGTAATAATCTTTCAGTGTTACTGCTGATGCTTGTGGGTAATTGTTTTCTTCATCTTGGGCTAGTTGCTGTAATGTCCTTACCGATAGGTAAGGTGCGGAAGCTGTTCCATATGTAACGGTTGTAAGTTGATACTCTTTGATTGGTTCCCTTGGTGTGGTTCTCCACAGGATAGTGTGGTATTTGTAATCTTCTTTGTCAAGTTTGATTTGACGGTACATCTTCTCTACGTCAGCCATGAGCACGTAGCGATGTTTTCTCCATCTTACTAAGAGGTTCCATAGATCCTGTTGTAATCTTGGCCCTACGTGCATCATCTCGTTTAGACTCTTTCCGTTGCAGTCCTTAGATGATGCGTCAAATACTACCCGCAGCTTAGTCGTTGTATTGGTTTCTTTCACAACTGCCTGATGTGGTATATACACCCTGTCTTCATTTCGGTTGGTGGCTAGTTTCATGTGCCCTAGTTGGAGGTATTCGTCCATGAATTTTTTGTAACCTGTCTTCAAATTGTTGTCTTTTAAAAATTTCTTCTCTAGCTGTAGTAATCTTGCGACTGCCAATGGTATTTTTACTGTGTAAGTTCCATCCGGGTTCCTCACCGTGGTTCGTTGGTAATGTTCTTCACACTCTTCATCTTGTTGGGACATTTCCACTGCCCTTGGAATTTCCTCGAGTTCACAAAATTTTTCTAAGTGCATTTCTTCTTCCCGTGATACCATACTGACTATCGTCACTTATTTTTTATTTTCGGGGCTGCATGCTTCCTTAACTTCTTTGGTTGATGCGTGCGCTGCCGATTTTGTTTGCTGGTGTGTTGCAGGTTTTTTGTATTCCTGGTGTAGTAATGTGTGGTGCGGGTACTGACACGTTGTGCACCGCCGTATTGCGTGGCATCTGATGTTGGAACTGTGGTCCATGCAATTGAAACATAGACGTTTTTCTCTCACGAATGTGATCCTGGCTTGTGTTGACAACCCTTTGAATTCGATGCAGTCACCCAACTTGTGGTATTGGTTGCAGTAGACGCATGCTTGCCGTTTATTCTGCCACTGGGGGTTCCATTGGGGCTGTCCTCGTGTGGTAGTATGGTGTGATTTTCTTGCCTGGGACATCGCTGCCATTGACTGGAATCTTAGTTTGAGGAATTCTATTACTTCCTCCATTAGTGGTATTTCATTTGGTGCTTTCAGCGATTCTTCGAATAGTTTGTTTGTCTCTGCGTCCCATTTTCTTGCTACTATGTTGACAATAAGAGGACCCCAGGAGGCTGTTTCTACTCCTAGGTTCTTTATTGTTTCCAGACAGTTATGAGTGGTGTCATGCATACGCCTTATTGCACCTGCGTCTTGTTCTTGGATGGTGGGAAAGTCTAGAATTTTGTCTATTAAAGTTTTTACCATTAACCGTTTGTTGCTGTATCTGCTCTCGAGAATTTCCCATGCTGTTTTGTAATTGCATTCTGCTATTTGAAGGTGTTGGATTAGTTTTGATGCTTCTCCTGTGACGTTGCTTTTAAGGTACTGCATTTTTTTCTATTGTTGTCACCGTTTTGTTGGAGTGTATTATTTTTTCAAACAGGTCTTGGAATGTCATCCAATTTTCATAGCCACCGCTGAACATGGGTAGGTTTATTTCTGGCAACTTGATGCTGCATGTCTTATCTCCAACCATTTGTATTTTGTTTCCGAGTTCGATGCTTATTTGGTCACACCATTGTTCGGTTTTCTCGAACTCGCTGTTTGAAAAATAGTTGTCCTGATGTTTTGTTTCATGCACCTTGATGTGTTCGTGTAGGTCTTCAATTGCAGTCCATTGGCGCTGAATCTTGTCTTGCCATAACTTAAGTTGGACCGTGTTTTCTTCTTTCTTCAATCTTTCTTCTACTTGTTGTAATAGAGCACCTAGTTGTTGCATCTTGATCTCTTGTCGTTTCAATCGCTGTTCTTGTTCTTTATCGATCCCATCGTCTTCTTGCGAGGTGGTTGTTAGCTTCTTTTCCAGTTCTGTCAGATAGTTCTTAATGTGATTGTATAGTTTACCCAATTTTTCAAAGTATTCTGATGTGTGGTAGTCATGATCATCTATCTGCAGTTTGGATATTTCATTGTGTGTGCTGTTCGCTTCTTCTCACCATGTTTCCAATGCATTGCTACGTTTATTAATGTACACCTTGTTCTTCCGTGCCGCCACATCTTTCTTCATATTTGTAAACCTCTTCTCCATAGCCTTGCCAATTTCATTTTGGTTGTTGGCCAATTTGTTTATCTTCTCCATTTTTCGCTTTGACTCTTGTGTTGTTTCTTATTTATAAAGCTTGATTTTCTTACCCACTGTCGTTATGTTTCTTCTTTCCTATAAGGGGCGTAAATCCTTATAGTTCACAGAGGTAGACTTGCTGTTGTAACTTCTTTTGGCGATGGTGGTGGTGAATTGAATGTAGCTGTTGGTGTTGATGTCTTCAATAGGCTGATGTTCAATAGCTGCTGCCGTTGGTGGTGGATGATGTCTTCAATAGTAATTAATTTTACTGGTTGCCGATGTTGGTGGCTCGAAGGACCATGACTAATTTTACTGGTTGCCGATGTTGGTGGTTCGAAGGACCATGACTAATTTGACTGGTTGCCGATGTTGGTGGCTCGAAGGACCATGTTCAATTCTTTGATTAGAGAGAATGATTATTTGGGGTACGCCGTCACTCGTATCAATTGTAGACTAGACCTCACAACCCTGTTGAGTAATTGAACAAAATGAGATTCATTCAAAGACTAATTTATTTGGTATTATTTACAGTTTATATATAGATTTTAACATTACGTATTTTATTGTTTGACCCAGTTACTAGGTCATGTTTATTCATTTCAGCGCCTTTTTGTGCTTACTAGTTATAATTTACATAGTATGTGTGTGTATTTTCAACCTTGCACACTTTTGTATCAGCACAATTGTTGCAATAATTAACCTGCTTTATATTTATTCTACTTACTAATCGTTTTATATATTTTTTAACTGTTATGTCTTAATTCTAATTATTTCTCAACCTATTACTAAAATTGTTAAAATAATTATATTTCTCAACTTAGTACTCTTATTACTAAAACTTTGTTACAATATCCTGTTTAATCTATGCAAGATTAAACAGTGCTCCTGTTTATTTTTTAAATCCATTCATTTCTTTGCATATTATAAAATAAAGTACTTTTTTCTGCGACCGTTTTAAAAGTAGTCACTTCTAATACCAAAAACTGTCATTGAAGTTGATGTTGTTATTACTAATAAAAAAAAGTGTTTGTTGCTCAGGCAACACTTTTAGTTCCTAGCCATAAAAACACTTTTGCTTCCTATGATTTTTTTAATTTTAATGTTTATTTAAAACTACAAAATTATTAAATAACGTCAAAAATATTACGAACACAATAATTGCAAATTAATTATTTATATTAATATGAAAAGTGCAATTTGAGGCACTTTGAAAATTAAATAAGCCTGCAATATCCTTTTTAGAATAAGTATTAAGTTGATTTTGACTATCTACAACTACAGGTTTACTTGTTGCTTCAACTATGGTTATATTGTTAGTTGCACTAGTGCTAGGTTGATCCAGTCTCAGTATTTTTTTGCAGTATCACTTTTATTTTTTAAGGAATCCTCGACGTAACCTTCTGCCACAGTGCCAGATTTCCAACCACCATGTCTTTTCAGACATGTGAGGTCACCGCCAGCATCTACTAGAAACGTGGCAGAAATTCGTCGTAAGCAGTGGCCTGTAAATTCGTTCGGATTATCTAAATTTAAAAATTTAGCGTCCTCTTGTGGAACACTGTTAATCTTATGAAGTCCTACTACTACACGATGAGATTTTCCATTTTGATATTAAAAAAAAAACGTGGTTCTGCAAAGTTTTTAGGGCGAAGACTTACATATTTTCTATAAATATTTAAATAACTATCTCCCATCACAGTAAATGATCTAGCCTTATTAGTTTTAGTGTAAGGAATTTTAATCAATAAGGCGCCTGATTTAAGATCTTCAATATCACTAATCTTCAGATGTACAAACTCGCCGCAGCGACAGGCTCCAGCAGCACCCAAAATTAAAACAACCTGCAAACATTTTAATGTATTATCGTAAAATACTCGATTTATAAAACTAAAACAAACCTTAAATATTGCTCATCACTAGCACAATTCAAGAATCGATTAACTTGTTCTTTACCAAAAATTCTCGATTTCTTGGGAATATAGCCATTATTCTCTTTTTTTAAAAAGGCACGCAGTTTTGAAAATTTCTTGATATTTATACCATTTTTTAAACATAGTGTGCCTTCACCATAGAATATTGCGACCAGAGGGTAGAAGCCTTCATTTTACTAGACAATTCGGAGAAGTATGTTAATAGTACGCTTTCTACACCAATTTACAAATTTCTTATAGGTATATTCATATACGTCTTTAAATTTAACGGTCAGACAATCTGATACTACTTCTTCTGCACATTGTAAAATTTCTAATGGTGTATCGCCTTCATTCTCATTCATTTCAAACATTTTCAATAGGAGTTTTTATGTGTCACTTTGACGAAATAAATAAAATGTAAAACAAAAATTCAACAGGAGTTGATTTTATTTATTAATTTTTTTTCGGTCGCAGAAAAAATAGTATGTATTATTCGGATTAAAAGTGACTTTTTGTGTTTAGTCCTAATAATACAATCTACTATTTCTACTCCCATTTCATAATACACTAATTAAAAGATTCAAACCTGTTTCATAATGAGCTTCATTATGATACAGATTTTCATTATGATACAAATTTTTCAGCCAATAGAATGGAATTATCCTGTACAAAAAATATTAATTTAGCGAACTAGGCAGGTGTCCTACATGCTACAATACTTTGTTATTTTGACAATTGTCAAAATATTTTGAATCGTTTAAGAGCTAATTACCTTTAAATCTACGTTTTGATCGAATTATTATAAAAATAATGAGTGATAATGAAGAATTTTTACTGACACCTCCAGAAATTAGAGAAAGAGCGACAAATACAGTTAATAATATACTGCCGGACAAGTCCAAGAACATCTACGAAAAATTATATAGACAATTTATGGATTGGAGAAATAGCAAAAACGTATCCTTCTCAGAAAATGTGTTATTAGTGTATTTTGCAGAATTACAACACAAAATGAAACCTTCAACTGTATGGACGCATTACTCAATTATAAAATCAGTGTTAAACATTAAGCATAATGTTGACATATCTAAATATAAGTTATAGGCTCTGTTACAACGTAAATCCGAAGGATTTATTGGCAAAAAATCAAAAACCTTCTCATCTGATAAAATTAAGAGGATTTTGGATGAAGCACCTGATAATCAGTTCCTTTTTTCAAAAGTAAGTAGATACCTAATTTAGTTATTATTACAGAGATATTGGGCAAACAGTTGAAGCGATAAAAAAACACAAAATGATACATGCACCGTCTGGATTCGATCCCCACAACATTATTTATTTATTTATTTTATACTTTATTATTATTTTAGGTAGCAATGATATTTGGAATTGTGGATGCATGCCATAGACATGAACCTCACGATTTAAAAGTTGAAAATGTTCAAGATACAAAGGAAATATTAATCGTCAGTATAGTCGAGACTAAAACAAAAATACAAAGAACAGTCACAATTACCAGTAAATATTACGAAATTTGCAAACAACATATTAATCTTCGACCGGCCATCTGTCCTACTCCATCTTTTTTCGTAAACTACAACAATGGGAAATGTACAGTTCAAAACATTAGCATCAATAAATTTGGAACCTTGGGCTAGCAAATTGTGACCAATTTAGGACTCCCAAATGCAAATTTGTACACAGGACACTGTTTTCGCAGAACTTCAGCAACCGTATTAGTGGATGGCAGCGGTGGTATTACTACTTTAAAAAGACATGATGGTTGGAAGTCCACGACGGTGCCTGAGAGCTACATTGAAAACAATGTGCAGAATAAAATAAACATTTCAAATCAAATTTTGAATTCTATCAAAAATATGAGTGACGAAATTAACATTAACATGGCCTCCACTTCAAGTTCGACAACCATTCGTACAGAAACAGCCCCTCAAATAAATTTTACAAATTGCATAGTAAATATGTATATTTACAAAAAAGATTAATTAATATGTTAAACAAAGTTCCTTTTCATTGTTATAAAAAATTTCATTTTCATTTATAATACGTAATATTCTTAAAATAAATATTTGTTTCAGTTATTAGTTTATTCAAGGCTCACATGTTATATACGAAACTCGCCTGCGGCTTGTTTCGCATGCTACAACATGCTCGCGTATTAATGGCCATCATTACACGATCGTTGCATAATATACTATTTCCATTCTGTTTTAGTCACTTTTCCCACATTTACATTCAGAATTTCAATTGTATTACAATATGCATTTGAATCATCACACATGTTTAGAAATGAACAAGTGCTTTGTAAAATGCGTTTTTAAATTACCTTTCCGATCGGTTATATAATCACGTAGCTAAGATTTGTATTCAGAATTTAGTGAGTGTTTTATAATATGAACTTTTAAATTTTGTTTCCATTTTGTTGCATAATCACATTCCTCACATTTGTATTTAAAATCTGAAGAGTGTTTCACAAAATGATTTTTTAAATTATTTTTACGACATGTTGTATAATCACATTGATCACATTTGTATTTAGAATCTGAAGAATGTTTCACAAAATGACTTTTTAAATAAGCTTCCGAATGTGTTGTATAATCATATTGCTCACATTTGTATTTAGAACTTGAAGAGTGTCTTATAAGGTGAGTTTTTAAACTGTATTTCCACTTTGTTACATAATCACATTGCTCGCATTTGTATTTTGGACTTGAAGTGTGTTTTATAAGATGAGTTTTTAAACTGTGTTTCCACTTTGTTACATACTCACATTGCTCACATTGGTATTTAGAACTTGAAGAGTGTTCTATAAGATGAGTTTTAAATCTCTGTTTCCTATTTGTTGCATAATAACATTGCTCACATATATATTTAGGATTTGAAGAATGTTTTAGAATATGACTCTTTAAACAGTCTTTCCGATGTGTTGTATAATCACAATGGTCACATTTATATTTGGAATTTGATGAGTGTTTCATATGATGGATTTTAAAACTGTCTATCCGATTTGTTGTATAATCACATTGCTCACATTGGTATTTAGAACTTGAAGAGTGTTCTGTAAGATGAGTTTTTAATCTGTGTTTCCTATTTGTTGCATAATAACATTTCCCACATATGTATTTAGAATTTGAAGAATGTTTTAGAATATGACTTTTTAAACAGTCTTTCCGATGTGTTGTATAATCACAATGGTCACATTTATATTTGGAATTTGATGAGTGTTTTATATAATGGATTTTGAAACTGTCTATCCGATTTGTTGTATAATCACATTGATTACATTTGTATGTAAAACTTGTGTGCTTTATAAGATGTGTTTTTAAACTTTGTTTCCACTTTGTTACATAATCACATTGTTCACATTTGTATTTTGAACTTGAAGTATGTTTTATAAGATGTGTTTTTAAACTTTGTGCCCAATCTGTTGCAAAATCACATTGCTCACATTTGTATTTAGAACTTGAAGTGTGTTTCATAAGATGTGTTTTAAAAGTTTGATTCCAATTTGTTGCAAAATCACATTGCTCACATTTGTATTTAAAACTTGAAGTGTGTTTCATAAGATGGATTTTTAAACTGTGTTTCCAATTTGTTACAAAATCACACAGCTCACATTTATATTTTGAACTTGAAGTGTGTTTCATAAGATGGCTTCTTAAACAATGTTTCCAATTTGTTGCATAATCACATTGCTCACATTTGTATTTAGAACTTGAAGAGTATTTTAAATCTTTCATTATATGATCAACTTCACTTGTGCTATTAGTTATCGAGTAAGAAATGTCTTCTTTTATAACCTTCACATCGTTAAAGCTGGTGCCATATTTAGCACTGCTAGAACCATTACCAATTTCTTCTTTGATTAGGTCATGATTTAACATAAAGTATTGAGGTTTAAGTAAATCTACTTGTTTTTCTGATTCTGGTTCGAGTTTAATAAGGCTCAAATCAATCTCAGAACACATTTTAAGAATAATAAGTGAATTTTGTAATGTTAAAATTCCAAATGCACAAAGTGCAAATGAGTAAAGCCCGATTTACACAATATGATCTGCAAAACACATTTACACTATACTGTATTGACAGTGTGGCCATTAGTTGATTGAAGACAATGTTTTATTAAAATCAATTTAATTAAGATGGTAAACACTGCTGTTTTCATACTACACAGAATAGGACGTACTTCAGTTGAACACAAGTCACCTTACGAACTGTGGCTTAAGACGAAGCCTTAGATACCTTAGGAAAGCAAGTTCACCTTGCTATGCGCATGAACCAATGCAGAAATTGTAATAGAAATCTGCACGGTGAATTTTGTTTGGATGCGACAATGATGATAGACACAGGCTTTGGAAGCGGGAAAGGAATTCATTTGTCAGGTTTAGAGACGTTATTTTTGATTAGAAAGCGATAGAGACCTTAATAAACGAATATCTTTGTTATGTCCTCCAGATAGATTCAAAGACTTTGTTATGAACACATTAATGCGATTTGAAGCCCTGAGCGGGCGCTATGGGAAGAAACCCCGGCCAGCGAAATGTCGCCCCTAAAGGAAAATGGTACATGGCAGCTAACCAACTTATCCAAGGGCAGAAAATCCATTCCATTATGTAAATGGGTCTTCCGAGTGAAGACGATCACTAGACAAGTACAAGGCTAGCCTGATCATAAAAGGCTTTAATCAAAAAAAGGTATTGATTACGAGCAAACTTTTATCCCGGTAACCAGAATGGGACTGTTTGCTCTGTACTCAGTGTGGCAGCAAGCGAAGGAATGGCGATGCTCCATTTCGATGTCTCGACTGATTTCCTCTACGGCTCTTTGAATGACGAGATTTTCATGAAACAACCGGAAGGTTATAATGAAGAGTCTCTATGGGATAAAACAAGCACCACCGTGCTGAAACTGGTACTTAATATATTCAATAAACGTCCAGAATCAATACCTGATACAGTCTATCGTCAAATATTTTGATATTTTGAACATAGTTTGACAAAGACTTAGCCCAAATAGCTGTTTTTGCCAATTTTATTGCTCGAATTACAGACATTGGAAGCTCGTCTTCATTATCCACGTCGATATCGTTTAGTGGGATGGTATCTACAAATGTTATTGGCAAGTCGAAAAAATCAGATTCCAGATTCAGATTCCTCCGTTATTATTATTATAAACTCCCATTTTTTTAAACTTTCATTTTACTAAAGGCGGCAGGAATATAAATATATCTTTTCTAGTAAATAATGAGTAAAAGAAGCACACAATACGTTCAAATATACACAAAATCACAATTACCACAATTTACCAACTTTAGTTACACAAAGTAATATTAACTATTTTGATAGAAATCTATCGTTTTCGGAAACTTCAATTGTACTAAAGGTCGTATAAATGTATATTTTATAAATAATTCGCAGTATCTATAAATCACATTGGTGCCCAAACTATTGAGTTAAATAAAACACAAACTACCAACTTTAGTTACCGTAAAACGGGGCGGCTTGATAACACCGAGGCGACTTGATACATTCTACCCCTCTTGCCTAAAATGCGCACACCAATGTGCTACACATGGATGCGACCGGCACATATGTACTCATTCGATACGTTAGTAGGCACTCTTTCAAAGTAAGGTTAGTAGAGTACAGTGGAAGACTTGTTGTTCCCGCAGTATTTTTCTATAAAAACGGGTAAAAAACCAGGTATTTATTAACTGTTATACTTTCTATTGTGTAGAGACACTATTGAATGCAAAGATATCTCCGTATTTTTTCATGGGTACTAAATTAGTCAAAAACAATATCCTAACCTCAAAGTTGGATTATACAGAAACATTTACCAGTGGCGTATCATTTTATTTTTTTAGTCTTTTTCAGGGGTGACTTGATAATAAGGATAAATATGGTCAGAACATATAAAAGAAAACCAGGCAGCAGGAAATACGGTGATTATGATGAAGAAGCAGTAAAGATTGCTGTGTCGCGTCATAGAGACGAGGGTGTTGCAGTTACACAGCTAAGTAAAGAATATAATATACCTATTGCCACTTTATACAGAAAAATTAAGGGAAAATACCCAAAAAAACGTGGCGGTCAGCTTGCGATGTCAAAGGATGAAGAGGAGATGCTTGCTAATGCTATTGGTGTTGCTGCTGATTGGGGTTAACCGTGCGACTCAAACGATATCAAAGATATAGTTCAAAATTATTTAGGAAGACATGGGAAAACTGCACCCCAATTTGTAAATAACAGGCCAGGGGAAACTTGGTTACAAAAATTTTTATTGGGGCATAAGGAAAAGCTGTCAAAAAGGTTATCCCAATCAATAAAAGAAAGCAGAGCGAAGGTATGCCATGAAACAGTCAATAAATATTTTGATAACTTGGCAGAAAGTCTAAAAGATGTTCCACCGTCTGCAGTTGTAAATTATGACGAAACTAACTTCACTGACGATCCAGGTCGCGTAAAAGTAATCGTCCGTAAAACGTCTAAAAGAGCAGAGAAAATAATGGATTCCTCAAAAGCCGCAACCTCAGTTATGTTCGCATGTGCAGCCTCCGGATCCTTACTGCCCGTCTACATAGTTATAAAGCCGACCATCTCTGGTCCACGTGGACGGAAAATGGGCCACCTGGGGCTAGATTCAATCGTTCCCATTCGGGCTGGTTCGATGGAAATATTTTTGAGGATTGGTTTATCAATATAATACTGCCATATTTTCGAACTTTAACACCTGGCCCTAAAGTACTCATCCGTGACAACCTGGCAAGTCATATTTCCATAAATATTCTTCAAAAATGTGAAGAAAACGAAATTCGTTTTATACTGCTGCCACCCAACAGCACCCATTTAACGCAACCTTTAGATGTTAGTGTCTTCCGGCCAATTAAGACTGCCTGGAGACAGATACTTCAGCAATGGAAAAAAAATAATAGGGGAGTGGTGAGGAAAGATGTCTTTCCCCGATTGCTGAATCAAGCATTAAATCACGTTGACGCTAGTGGTGAGAAGAACATAAAATCTGGCTTTGAAGCAACCGGCATATGTCCGCTAAATAGGAAGAAGGTTCTGGATAAGTTACCGAAAACAGACGAACCTGCATTACCAGGTGATATGGCGCAATCATTAAAAGAGATCTTCGAAAGTTCAAGATTCAAAACTGCAGTACCTGTTGGAAGAAAAAAGAAGCTGACTGTACCAGCGGGCAGAAGCATATCTCGACACGACGTTGAAATACCACAGAGATCTTCTGGAAGAAAACCTTTGCAAAATCGAAAAACAAGGTCTTTAGCGTCTGCCTCCTCTGAAAGTGCTATAAGTGAGAAACTATTAACTGTTGATAGTGATGCGGACCCTGAATCATTCTCGGATTTAGAAAACGAAAGTGACATGGACCAACATAACGAAAACGAAAATGACATTCCAAAAAGTGATTTAAATGATTTGAAATCAGGTGATTATATTTTTGTTGGTTTAAAAACCGAGTCAAACACTTTTAAAAACTACGTGGCAAGAATAACAAGTTGTGGAGAGAGTGAAACCTATCTTTGCACATTTTTAAGACAAAGCTCTAAAATGTCAAACGCTTATGTTTATCCTGAGGTAGAGGACGTTGGTATTGTGAAAAAGATAGAAATTAAGCAGAAACTTACGGAATTTGAAACATTAAGGAGGGGACAGATCAAATTTAAACATTTGAATTTTTAATTTTTTTTTACGATTTGCAGCTAGGTACATGTATCAGAATATTGGCTAAGTTTTATATTTTTATCTATATAGTATAAGTATATTATTCTATTTTGAGTTCCTAACACACCACAGAATGTAGGTAGTACCTACAGATATTGTTTTTTACGTTTATTATTTTTCGAGTTTCGTTTTTATATTTCCAAATAAATTCTAAAATACAAATTCAATTTTCATTAAAAAGGTTTTTGGGGTAGGCAGGTAGGTACCTATGCTAAAAAAATGTGACGCTCTGTTGCTATAGGGACTTATATTTTTGATTTTTTTCTATCAAGACGCCTCAATTGAGGTTCGAAATGATAAAACAGAGTTAAATATAGGCATTTATCAAGTCGCCCCACTATGGGGCGACTTGATAATCTACATGTATATATTTTTTTGCCCCTAAGATGGGGCACCTATTTTTTTTTTTAAATTTGCATTGTATAGTCATTAGCCCAAAGTTATCTGAAGTATTTTTTGTTTGATCCCAAATTGTCTGGTAACAGCTGCAGAACGATCAATTTCCGAAAACACTGATCAAGTCGCCCCGTTTTACGGTACGGAAACAAGTTCAAAACTTGGTTGGTAGTAACTCATCTTTTATTTTTTAACAATTTTGTGCTATTAAAGGTGGTAGAAATTTATTTTTTACCAAACCAATGAACTTATAAAGCTTTCGCAAGCACAGGCGAATATTATGTCTTGGACAAATGAGGCCGCTATTGTCAGCAAAAATAAACAAATAATTATTTAATGTGTCAAAACGTCCTTAAAAAAGCTATTTGTGCCAAATAACTTTATTCTAATAACTATCATATAATAGAAAGTTTTGAAAAGTATAATTTATGTGATACTTGCGCCATGTTTAAATACGTCATTCCAGTTTACAGTACTTAACTGTCCTAATTGAAAATTGCGGCCAAAACATGTCAAAGAATGGTTTGTTTAAGAAGATTCAAAGAAGTCTGCTGCAAATGTCAACTAAATATAATTATTTTCCGAGAAGAAGACTGAATAAAATCGTTCCAAAGTATTACATATATGTCATCAAACACAGACATTTAATGCCCTTTAATTCTCGGTCTTGCTTTTCACCACTAAAGAAGAATTCCAAAAACATTAAGATTTTGTTATACATAAATGTATATCATACGATAACAGTATTTAAATAAATAATTAATAGGTACCAAAGCAAGTTTTTATTTTTATGTTGCAGTAAATACCATTTTAACGAACATTATTACAAAAACACGTGTAGCGCTAAATGAAGCTCACCTTTTGAAAACTGAACTGTCAAATTTGAGGTTATCAATAATTATTAATTTTTACCAAACATTTTTATAAAAACACCTATTATAGAAAAAGTCATGGGTGTATTTCGAGCACAAAGTGACATGGCCCCTCTCGCAAAATAGTTGCGCTCCGTTGTCAAACTTCTCACTCAGAGACGCAATGTATCACTTTGTGCTCTTAGTACACAAATAGCTATATCGTACACAAAACAATTAAGAATTGCTGCTTTCCATTGAAAGTATGGAGTAGCTCTAAGCTGTGCAAGTGTGCAATACACTACGTTCCATTTCAAAATGTTTCAAGCACTAATGTACTCCAAACTTTCTTTCTTATGTCCCCTCAAATACTTACCTTTTTGTTGATACTTGGAACACTGGGGTTATTCATAACTGTTTACATCAATTTTTACTTCAAGTTAGTTAGAAATAGAATTTACAATTTAATCAACTTTTAATAGAGATGTGATGTGATAAATCCATCTCAGAAAGTGTTTGTCTGATACAAGTAGTGGCAGCAGCTCTAATTTCCTCTAATGGGAAAAGAATGTGTCCAAGAACCAAAAAAAGAACCTACGTATAAAAAGCCATGTAGAAAATACTGTCAATAACTACAGTGATAAAGAGCTTAAAGCAGATTTCCGTATCTCTAGTACCTACAGTGTGGGTACACAATTATTAGCAAGTCAATACAGAAGTTAAGTGGAAAATTTAATCGATGTTGCATTTTGTAGGTATTTAGAAAAGACAAGTTATAAACTGAAATATTCAACGGGTAAAGAGAGAGTTACCGCTGAAAAAGCATTTCTCCTAACTGTTCGGTATTGAAGTAATCAGGAATCATTTAGACAGGTTTCAAGTTGCTTTAATGTCACATACAGCTCAAGTGTTCTACGAGTAGCCAGTTTCATTTTGTTCTTAAAGTCAACTATTATCGGTTGGCCCGCGACCAGAACAAATGGTTATTATAAGTGTTAACTTTGAAAAAAATTAGTGGTATAAAAACGTCCATGGTTGTATAGGTGGCAGTCATATTGTAATAAACAAACCTCGGTTGAATTAGGATTCATACATAAATCACAAGGGGTATCACAGTTTGTTAATGCAAGGTAATGTTACTGATGTTACTGACAAGAAAAGAAGTATATATGTGTTTTGTGGGGAGCCGGGTTCCATGCACGATGCCAGATTTCTTTGTAAATAGGGAATATGTCTAAAAGCATGTGAGAACCCTAATGTTACGGGGAATAAAATTATATTAAGTGATTCTGTGTATCACAATTTAGATTGGCTCGTGACATCCTTGTGTCTTGTAAATTGCGACGTCTGAAAAAGTTATAAAATAGTGTGTTTAATAATATGAATAAAATTCACTTCATTTTTATTTGCTGACTCACAAACCTTGGTTTTGTATCGCTTGTCTGTAAATGCTAATGAATAGATACTACTTACATAGCAGGCAAAGAAAAGTCTTGTTAATTTAAATTTAATTTATTACGTTACTATGCAAAAAATTACATGACCTTTATAAGGTCTTATGTTAGTAATGCTAAGCGTACCATTCGCAATGAATGGATGAGAGCGAGGAAGGGTGAATTACCCCCGAGCTCGCTACGTGACTGTGAGGATCTGCGCATGACACGTTAGTGTAGGTAGCAGCCTTCTACGGCAAAGTCAGGTTGGTTGCAGCCCTTGCAGGCTGAAAACAGCCCTTGCATTAACACAAAGTATAACACTTTTTTCCAAATTAATAATGACTGCTTCTATTTTACATATCATTTGTATTTACGAACACGATTATGTTGAATTGGATCAGCAAGACAATCCTCAGTCAGACGAGGTTCCATTTAATTCCATTGTTGAAAATGAATGATATACAATGTATATGCCTTTATTTTTTCTACTTAGTAAAATACAAAATAAAAAGGACACTAAAAAACCGCATTAACGTTACAAAGGGGTATAATAGCATTAGGAACAAGGAATCAAAGTGTTAGAATTCGTATTCACAGATTTTCTTGCACGTTGCTTAATTTAAATAGGCAGAAACATACAACTTTGTATTGGTGATCTCAAATTAACCTTAAAAACTGAAATAATGGTTAAGCACTCCATTTAAAAACAGTGCGATACACTCACCTCTTTTATATAAGCTGGCAGGACCAAATTGGCAAAATTCAGAGGGATTCATTAGAATTTTAAGTACTTATTTTGTACTAATTTGTACCATAAAAAATCTTAATACTTTGCTAGCAAGACCAAATACAAAACTAAACAAAAATTTATGGGTCAATTAAAAACAGCGATTGAATGAGGTGTACAGATTTTTTTTTTATGATTGTGGACCTGAACAGGCTAAATAAGGCCTATCGTGCTAAAGCACTCAGGAACACTTAGGAGGATGGATAGAGGGATAATGAATTGCCAATAGATGCCTATGAACAGCTACCTTAAATTTTCTCATATCATAAGTGAGAGGTAAACAGAAACTAGGGAGATCATTCCAGAGTTTAGAAGCCTTGTAGAAAAATGTGGATTGCGCCCGTTTGGTACGACAAGTGGAGATTTGTACTGCATACTGATGATGTGAATGAGCGAACCGAGTGTTTCTCGCAAAGATAGCCGGAGATGGTATCAAAGAATGTAATTCACCAGCACAATAGCCGTTGAAATAACGATAATACAAAGAAAGAACTGAAACCATCCTTCTAAGCTCAAGGGACTGTATGTGAGAAGTTAAGGACGGGTCATTTATAAGCCTAATCGCTCTCTTTTGAATACGATCAACGATATCGAGAGCGTATAGGGGAGCACTAACCCAAAGGTGAGAATTATATTCCAGATGAGGCCGAATTTGGGCCTTATACAGCAGAAGGAGTTGTCGGGAGGTTAAGTACTGCTTAGATCTGTACAAAAAGCCTATTTTACGAGCAGCTGTTTTGGTAGCTGACAGAAGATGGTCAACCCATGAGAGATTTGAAGATACAGTCATACCCAACAGAGTAATAGAGTCTGAAAACTTAAGAACTGAGCCATTCATACTTACAACAGGAAATGATCGACCTTTTTTGGCGGACATAAGGCAACACCGAGTTTTGTTAGCATTAAATTTAACTAGATTATTGCTTCCCCATTCGAGAATACGTTGAATGTCTTTGTTGATTGAATTTGCCATTTCAGCTTTAATTTCTTGATTTGACATAGAAGGTGGATTATCACTATGAGTAGACTGAGATGAACTACAGTGAAGAGTGCTATCGTCAGCAAAGCAATGGATGGGGTTAGTTGTTGAAGAAATAAGGTCGTTTATGTACAGTAGAAAAAGTGTAGGCGCTATAACGGATCCCTGTGGTACGCCCGCGTTAATGCTAACTTCTTTTGAAAAAAGCCATCAACTACGACACGTATTCGTCTTTTATCAAGGAAACTAGAACCCAGTTGATGAGCGTATCATTTAACCCAAACGAGGTGAGTTTGGCAAGTAAACACTTATGCCAAACTTGGTCAAATGCCTTTGAGATATATAAAGCGACTACAACTGTTTCACCGGACTGCTCTACTGTATTGTTCCAAACTTGGGTCACATATGAAAGAAGATCGCCTGTTGAACGACTTTGCCTAAACCCATATTGGTGGTCACTAAGGAGTTTGTTAGTTTCAAGGAACGTGAGCAGTTGCTGATTGATGGCTTTTTCCATGATTTTAGACAAAATGGAAGTGATGGCAATTGGTCTGTAATTTGAGGATCGGTCTTATCACCTTTTTGGGAATAGGTTGAACATTTGCTAACTTCCATGATGAAGGAATTCCCAGAAGATACAGAGATCGTATAGAGCTTAGATATGACTGGTACTAGTTCGGGGAATATTTCTTTAAGACAATAGCTGGGATACCGTCTGGGACAGTCGCCTTAGTGAGATCAAGCCTACTGATGATCGATTCGAAGAGCTTGTACCGAAAATGAATTGGTTTCATAACGTATGAAGAAGAGTTGACTAGGGGCACATCTTTTCCAGAATCATTGAGACACGAGTTTGATGCAAACAAATCCATAAAAACGTTGGCTTTGTCTACAGAATCAGCAACTACCGATCCGTCAATAGATGTCAGGGGGGGAAATGAAGATGTTCGAAAGTTTTTAGTAATGGCTTTTGCTAAAGACCAAAATTTACGACTGCCTAAAGGAGATGTAGCTAGTTCATTGCATTTTCGTTGTTCGAACAACTTTTTAGTTTTAGTGATGACACTTTTGCAGATATTTCTAGCACCAACGTATTCTACATGACTGTCAACCGATTTATTAGATTTCCATTTAATGTAACATTTATTTTTTAAAGGTATTGCATCAGAACAAGCCTTATTGAACCAGGGTTGGGAACGTGAATGACCTACACTGTTTTTTTGGAATGTATAACTCCATTCCCATGAAGATGACTTCAGATACTGAAAGAGCGAAGAAGAGGACGACTTAAAACAATATTCACGCCATGGAAAGGTTGCAAAGAAATCCCGTAAATCACTTCATCGAGCCGACTTAAAACACCACAAGGTTCTATCGGTTTTGCGAACAACAGTGGAATTAGGTATACTAGAAATGATTTTTATTAGACAATGGTCGAAAAGACCTAAAGGCGAAAGATCTAGAAGATGTGGAGTATGGTTAGGGTTATCAGGGATTCTTGTGGGTTTAGAAATCATTTGTGTGAGATCACATGAAATAGCAAATGTTTCTGCACTATGACCAGCGGGATTTGTAGTAGATGAAAATTGAAGCCAATTAGAGTTATGAACATTGAAATCGCCTACAAATGAGATATCGCAAGATGGAAACTGAGACAGGAGATAGTCAACTTTCATACTAAGGTAATCGAAGAAGTCTTGAAAGTTGCTGTCATTAGGAGACCTATAAATGCAACAGTAGAATTTCACAAAATGTTTAAACCAAATCACATCAAAATCTTTATTTTCTAAGGAAGAAACCCTCTTGCAAGCAATTCTGTTTTTGATGTACGCACATACGCCTCTTTTATATCGAAAGTTAGAGTGAAGATGGTATTGAGGAAATTGCAAGTCGGGTGACTCGGAGCTTTCAGAGGAGACTTGTGTTTAAGATAGAAACAATATATCAGGTTGTAATTGTTCAAGATCTTGGTGAATAACATTAAGATTAGACCTGATACGGCGGATGTTGCAGTAGTGAATCAGAAAGTTGATACTTTCGATGACCGAGGTCGCTTGGGCCCTGCCCTCCCGGACATCCGAGTGGGGCAGGATTTTACGTCCGGAATTTATTACCCTAGAAACCACAGCCATCTTATTTTTTAATTTGGGACTTTTAATCCGATAGGAAGACACTTGAGGGCGAGAAGGAAGAATAAGGATGAGAATAGATTAAGGATGATGGAAAACGTAACCGGCAGCCCTTACCGAGCTCATAAAATCGGAGACCCAATATTAAGGAGCCCCTGGTAAGGGTGGTGGTACCCCCCGGCTGGCATGGAGTATACATGCCTACCACCTATTCAATTAAGGAACAAAAAACCAAAAGAGGCAGAGAGAACAAGTAAAAAGGAAGTGATGGCTGTGGAAGAAGCGACAATGCAGAATGATTTTGAGTGAAACAAAACAGAACGCTGCAGGAGTGATGAATACGAGCAACGAAATAGTATGGGACGATTGTGAAGTGAGGAAATGCTGGCAAGAATATTTCGGTAAGCTGTACAATACTGAGGAAAATAAGGCTGAGGGGTTAAATAAGGAGAATGTAGAAGGAATGGTGAATGAAACTGAGAAGGATATTGGGATAAATGAGGTAGAGAAAGCGGTAGGAACGTTCAAAAACGGTAAAGGAGCAGCCGTAGATGAAATCACTGGTGAAATGCTAAGGTATGGATGTGCAAAGCTTATACGAAGATTGTGTAAATTATTCAATATATGCCTTAAGTGTGGAAAACTGTCGAGTGATTGGAATAGCGCGCTCATTGTGCCCCCGTGTAAGGGTAAGGGGAACAAGAGTGATTGCAAGAACTACAGACGAATAAGTTTGCTCAGTGTACCTTGTGGAGTATTTGGAAGAGTACTGACTGATCGAGTACGAGAAACTACACAAACTAAGGTTTGGAATATGCAGGGTTGCTTCACGACAGAGAGAGAATGTGTTGATTAGATAGTTGCTCTCCAGCAGGTAATCGAACAGTGTTTAAGTGTAGAAAGGAAGCTGTATTGTCCGTTTGTAAACCTAGAGAAAGCATGTGATAGAGTGAATAGGGACACGCTTGGATGGATATGGCGTAAGTAAAGGTCTAATAAACGGAACAACGGCAATATATAACGGTAGTCGGATATGTGTTAGAGTGAGGGGAGGTGTGACGGAATACTTCAATATTGAGCACGGAGTGCGACTAGGCTGTGTGATGTCACCACGGTTGTGCAATGTATACATGGATAAATGTGTTAAGCAAGCATGTACCGATACAAATGGTGTAATGGTTGCTGACGAATTCTGGAGTATGCAGATGACACAGTCTTATTAAGTGACAGCGCGGATGCGATACAAACTGCTCTGAGGAAGTTTGATACAGTCTGTGAGAGCATGTACCTAAAGGTAAACGTGAACAAAACTGAGATTGTGGTGTTCTATGGGGAAGATGGAAAGGTGAGTAGAGTATTTACTCTGCGAGATGAAATTGTATAACAAGTGGACGAGTTGGTATATCTGGGTACAATGTTTACTGCAGATGGTACGATGGATGGCGAGATTTAACGAAGGGCGTGTTTGTCCCGTCGGTACTGGAAGTGAGACATGGGTATGTTAAAAAAAGCACGAAAGAAAAATAAATGCCGTGGGTATGAGATTCCTGAGAAGCGCATGCGGTAAAACGAGAAGGTACAAGATAAAGCATGAGTGCATAATGACGGAGTGTGGCGAGGAAAAGACGATGATGGATGGATATAAAAGTAGTACATTACGTGGGTTTGGCCACATTGAGGGAATGAACAACGCAAGATTAACTAAGCAAATATATGTGAGTATAAAAGATAATGTATGAATCTTACGGAAGCTAGGGAGGAATACAGAGGTAGGAAAGCATGGAGAAAGATTGTGAATGAAAAATAAATAAGAGGCACGGATCGTTTTGCCTACCCCGTACGGGAATGGCGTCAAGTTTAAGTTATGTTATTACCCTGCTTAGTACATATTTTGTACTAATTTGTACCAGAAGAAATAATTTTGGGTCGCCAACCATTTGATTAAAAATCATGGCACTTCTAGCAGAACTAAAGACAAGACATAACAAAAATTAGTGGGAGAAACAGAGTTTATTTAGTACTAATTTGTACCACAAAAATAAATTTGTGCTTTCAGCCATTTGGTCAAAAATTGTGGCGCTGCTGATATAATACTTTGCTATCAGGCATCCTAAACCAAAATTATGGACATAAATTTATTTAGTACGTATATTGTACTAATTTATACTGCACCACCGCAATTTATCTTAGCAAAGCATGTATGATGTGTTAATTTACTTTTTTATTAATGGTATTATTTTCCAGACATTGTTGTTTTCGAAAACATTACACCAACAACTAATCATTCGAAAATTAAATTGGAGAATGTACCCAAAACATACAAGTTAATGAGAGACGGATAAATTAATTTGGCATCATGAAATTTGAAATTCATTTGTGGGCCAGTTTCCTTCGAGAACTAATTTTTTAGCCTAACAGTCCTCATCGATTTCGTAATTATTCGCTACGTATGTGATGGAATCGTTAAATCCCCCCCCCCCAGCACTATCACAGAAAATTAAATTTGATTTTTCAAAGCAATGTCTTGTGGCATAAATGATCTGTTATACCGGTTCAGTACCGGTTTGCAACTTTATTTGCATGCTACACACGCACACATTTAGTATAAGTTACACAAATAACAGTAGAAAGGGAGCAGCTGACGACAAAAAAAGGAGTGGGGGAAGTCACGCCCACGTGGCGGTGCCCATTTCCCACCCCTATTTTGATGGTTTCTTTTCGGGGGCCTTTTTCAACCCCTAGACGGAATTTTCAACCCTTGATGGTATTTTTACCCCTAATTAGTGACCTTTTGGCTGGAAGTCGGCTTCTTTTTGGGGGCGATTTTTAAAACCCCTTGATGAAATTTCCAGCCCTTAACGGTATTTTCACCCTTTTGGCAGTCCACTCCAGTGTTAGGAGTGCGGGGACGGGTGTGGGGATGGCCACGTGACATTTTCACCCCTAATTAAGGCATCAGCCTCTATAGGGTTGGAAAATGCGCGCGCATGCAATGTTTTGATATTGTAGGGCCTGAGGATAGACCACGCCCCTCTAGTCTCCGATTGGTGATCGACTTCATCCCCTGGTTTCTGATTAGTTACGGGGCGGGGCTCGTCGACCAAGGGCTTCGCAAGTAGATCTCGGGCATTCGCTTCTTCTCGTGATCGGAACTTGTTTGGAGGCCTACGTCCATTTTCGTGATCCCCTTGGCGGAAAACAGGTATAGCGCAACTTGATCTCGGGGCTTCACCCCCTTGTTTCTAAACTTGCAATTCGTCAATGATATATATTGTTTTGTTGTGATTGCTAGTATTTTCTCCCAATAGCTGATGGAGCGGGTCATTTTCTAGGTTGAAGTAATGGTTTAATGATCTCACTGTATTTCCTACTATTAGTGCCTTGCATTTGGTCATCTGGGTTATAATTACGTCAGCAGCATTTGTGCAGCGCAAAATGTCATTGTCTTACTGCAGATCACTCTTTTTGTATCCCGCAGGAGCTTTTTTAAATAGTAGCTCATATAATCCTGGAGCTCCATCATAATCTAGTTTACTGTAATTGTAACTGATATACTATCAATTGTCCATTTATCTGTTTTGGTATCATAGTGGACTCCATAAGTATGATCCATAGCACCTTCAGGATCCCTCATAATACGTTCAACATATATACGAGGTAATTAATGGATTCATGGTACTGCTTGAAAAATTCTTCTGAAATGGGTTCATTACGGGAAGCATCTGCGATACTAAGAGATTCTTCTTCTTCCTCATTATTAATCTCTCTTACAAGAGATATATCTAAAAAAGGTGATTTCTTTGAAAAAAACGGAAGCTGAGCTAGTGGGCTAGTAGAACCTATTGGGGGTAGTAGCGTGCTTTCTTGTAAATTGAATAGGGGTGGTTTTTTGGATTTAACGTCAATGTACTCTATTTTACGTAGATCGATTTTATTTACTATTCCGGTTAGAGGTTCTTTCATTATCAATGCGGGCAGTTTTAATATTGTAATCTTTCTGCTGTATTATTTTTCGAGCCTCAATAACTTTTCGTTTTAATACCATCTCCTTATTATCTATTGTACCAAAAACGGGGGGTTTATTGTACAGGTACCCGTTTACCCCGAACAGATAGCTGTTTACACTAAACCGATAGCTGTTAATACCAAAACGGGTTAGTAACTACTAAACTACTGAAAGCAGTTGAAGGTATTATATAGATATTCATCAAACCTTTTCTTATAGCGACCATTATTGACTTCAGCATCCTTATTTACGACCATGAAACCAAACGGATCTATCCATCACTTTGAACACATGTCCCGAAACAATTTCATGCTTATGGTGGGGCTGATATGATCCTCATACACGTTGTTTCAGGTTTAATTCATCTTGCTCAAATAATATCATTAGATTTGTATTGTCACAAATTAATTGCTTTGGAATTTTAGTGTAAGTTTGGCCCAAATAGAAACAGTCAATATCGTTATGCCTACTCCATAGAAAAATATGCCCTTATGTTATTTTGCTTTTCACAAGCGATATCATCGAAGATAAAAGTAGAGTTTGATTTTGCACAAGTAGGCTCAATCACATCTTGATTATCACTGATGGTAACGTAGCCTATATCCTTTATTGGAAGTAAGATTTCCTGCAAAAGTTTGTACTTCTTTTAATTCGATGACTTAGAGTATACGTATACATGCTTAAATTTCAAACCGTTTTTCTCAGTAAGTAGACTGATCATTGTGTGCCGCAATTGATGGGACTGCATATAATGCCACGTATACTATTAGGAAGTAAATCGCCATGTTTTGAAGTACTAAACTTTTCCTCATCATTGTCATGATTTTGAATTGGAAATTTTTGTTTCTGAGCAACTACTTTGATCGTTAAGGGATGAAACAAAACCAAACGAACAATTACCACATTTTTATTTATGTATACTAGACATACATAGTTTATATTATAATTTTTTCAATTCTCCACCGAGTGGGTTGTACTGCACAATAGCGATTCCATTATCGAAAGGTGTTAGAGATTTCATTTTCAATTTGATGTCAACCGTTGAGTTTTTTAAGAACTCATTTTGTTTAGAGTAGTCCATTACAAATACTGGACATGATTTGAATTGGAAGTAGTTGAATAATGAATCTTCGCCATAGTAGTCACATCGGAATGCATTGGTTAACACTGAAGTTCAAATACATTGCTTCATATGGATAATACTCGGAATTCAGATGTACTTAGGGTTTCTGATATTAATGTGATCAAAATTTCCTGACCCTGCCGATTTCGTTTACCTTTTACCTGGTTGGAATACAACAATTATCCTACGTGGTTTTTTCAGTTATGTTGATATTTTTACTGGCCATATGTCTGAGGTTGCTTGTTTTAAAGTAGGTAATTCATATAATTCCCATTGACGAAATAGGACAGTAATAATAGAATTCTTATAGATTTCTTCAAACAAGTTCAGTTCCGCGGCATCACTAAGTGTTAAGTGTGGTACTTTCCATTGAATTTTATTTAAGATTATTTTCGCATCAACGTCACCGTAGTAGCAGTTTATATCGCTTCTAAATCGAATTAAAATCAACACTTGACGCATATTCAGGATTACTTGACGATAATCCTCCATTATTTCAAATATGTGGTTCAATGGCCAACTTCTATTATAGAAAATTTTCATTAGTCTATACGCCACTAGATGGCGCTAAAATCAATTTTAACTCAAAGAGGCTAGGGCGCAGACCCTGATACAAGTCCTGTCTTACAAGGTTAAGACCACCTTATTAGAATACAATTTTTTTATGACGGGGCGAAGGCCTACAACTGTAAGATTAAGTTAGAACCCACATACAATTGCACCAAGGGGAGCACGATAGCAGCCAAGGCCCAGGAGCTAGTTTCTGCACTTATATAAGGTTATATATAAGGTTAGGGCCCCATACCATTACCAACCAGGGGACCGCGACAGGGGGCGAAGACTTGAGAACAAGTTTTGAAGATCTACACTTGTCTTACAAGAACCTATTTATTATTAAAACAATTTCAAATTTCAGAATTCAGAGACTTAGTCCTCCAATCAGAGCACAGCGGCTGAGTAGTGGGGTTAAGGACCAATCAGAAGCCAGGAAGGCTGTTGCACGTACGATCAATCAGCTAAAAGTGGGGCGTGGCCTAACCTAACACCTTCCAATAGAACACTGCATGTGTGCGCAATTGCCTAACCTCCAAGTGGTGTACAGCCAAAAAGGCTCTTAATACAACCAAATTAGGGGCTCAACTCCGCCCAGGGGTTGAAAATGGCCCCCGAAAAAAGACGACTCCACCCTACAAATATAAGCCTCCCACGTGGACGAGTACAAAAAGTGGAGCGGAAGGTGTCCCAGTGGGCGGGGCTTGTGACGTAAAAAAAGTGGAGGGGAGGGTGCCGCACTTCTACTTCCATAAAAACGTCTAATTGTTTATGCCAACCTTTTTCAGCGGCGGCATGGTTTTTAGAGAAATTTGATCCCCAATTTTAGAAATACAATATGCCATTGATTAAAATAATCAGTGCCGATTATTAAATCTTGTGTCATTGACAATATAATTGCCTTTAACTTTTGAACTACCTATAAATACTGTCTTTAAATACAGGTTTTTGCAAACTACCACCTTGGATAGGATACGTTAACTTCACTTGAACGTTTTATCAATACTTCAGAAAATTTGCATTTCTCAGTTTTGACCGAATTTGTTACAAAGTTTACATTTCAATAAAGGTTTGGAGCAATCCCTCACGTAATGATTACCCTTGCAGTAATATAACAGCGAACATTAGTGAGCTTTTTATTAATTTCTCCTTGTTTTAACAATTGTGTACTTTTCGAAGATGTTTTAAATTTTTCGCTTTGTTGTAATGATCTCAAATTAATTGAATTCAAATGAGAGGGTATGATCCGACACCTATTTTTACGTAAGTAAGTAGCAAGGTCGCCAATCGAGTTAAAAACAGCAACTCTTAAAGATAATTTTAAGGTGGTATCATCAGTTCCTTCAATAACACTATCGATTAAATATGACTCTCGAATTTTAAATTTTAGTTTGTTCAGTTTTTCGATTTTTTCAAAACAATAATCGACAAGGATTCTTCAACGAATCGTATCATGTACGGGTGTTTCCTCTTAAGCGGCTGGTGACCAGCCGAATAATCACATTATTGTTCCATTTGTGGAAAGCAATTACATAATCAACTTTGCTTACCCACCCGTCAACATCTTGCTTGTCGTCATCAGGATCGAAAACTGGAATCAGTGCTTCATCCACTGTTACTTGCAGTCCTGTAGTATCCATCCCTTGCTTCAGCATCTTGACTTTTTGGCGAAGCTTTCGTAATTTCCTCCTAGTGCTACCCCCATGAGAACTCGAACTAGAACCAGTACTGGAGGTTGAAGTGGCACTTTCACTAGAATCTGAACTGCTAGACGACGAGAGGCGTCGCTTGCGGCATTGTTTACATAGGTTAATTGTTTTTTTTACACCACTTCTAACAAAAGGTCACAAGTTATTCACAAAGGGCACAAGCAAACCCCACTTATGAATTTGTAAAATAAATCCCTTAATAAAAACGAAAATTATATTAATTTAAAAAAACACAATATATAATGGTAATTTACATCTGCCTTCTTATGAAGCAAACTATGGAATGCCTGCCTGATGAACCAGCCTCTCCTCTCGTGTCGCTGAGCACTGTTTATATTATTCTTACCGTCAAACGGCGCCCAACATAAACAAATGTACTGACTCATCACTTGTGTGTAGAGATACCAATTCTACTTTGGCTTTCGAGCTTCTGCACATGCGGAGAGATTCATTTCGCGTTTTATTGTTGTGTTCTGGTAATTTGTAGGTTAGGTTAGTTATTGAGCGGGAACGTTTTCATTTTTTTGCTGTAATTATGGTTGAAAATGGTTGCGACTTGTTGTTGCTAAACAACGTTTAGCAAGGAAAGTAATTTAAGAGTACACCTAAAAAAGTTCCATCCTGGTAAGTAGTTTCGCTTTATTTAATTTAAATAATTTAGGTATAGGTTAATTTACATTTTTAATTTTCCATCTCCAATTCGACGTCTATTCAAGTATTTAATAATAATTATATGTTTATAACTTATGTTCAGATCAATTAACCAAATTAGCCCCATACAAAACGTACAAACAAGCAGCCTTCTGCAATGAATGCCAAAAAAGTTTTGTGAAGTATTCAAATTTAGTACAACACGTAAAGCGATTCCATCCAGGTAATGAATAATATTTTACAAGCTTTTATGTACTTGCCGTTTTAGTTTTTTTAATCTTTAAACTGATACCTCTGTAATTATAATCCTTAACTGCTGACATCTCATTTTATGACTATAACGCTGACATGAAGTCTGGAGGACTCCAAATAATTTTATTTCAGCAAATCTTCGAAATGTCCTCCGTTAGTCAACTAACGCCCGAAATGGTTCGAAATGTGCAGTAGGAATTTGTAGATCGATTAGGCTATTGTCAGTTGACTAACGGAGGACATTTCGAACATTTGCTGAAATAAAATTATTTTTAAGTTTACGAATCTTTGTTTTCGATATAATAAAACGTTATAAAAATTATTTTATTTTTCGTTTTCTTCATGGTCTTTTTTCAATTTTTAAATTTTGAATGCGAATAACTCCAAAACGCTTGGACTTAGGTATAGCACATGCTACATGACAAATGTTTAGAATTGTAAGGGCAATCCAAAAATGCAATAAAAAATTGGGTTGCAATTTGAAAAAAAAAATCTTTTTTGAAACACCCTGTATAAAATTTTTTTTTCGCAAAATATGCCCCGAAAAAATTTATTCCTTACTTTACGACCACCCGGTATAAAGTTGAGTAACCATATTGACCTATTTATCATAGTTGCAGCATTGTAGACAACATTTTCTAGAGCATTGCACGCATATTGGTTTTTTACAGCTAAAGCACATGTAAGCAGTTTTTCTTTTTAATTTAGCAGGACATATATAACAATATTTACAAATTTTCAACTTATCTTCTATTTGCTCAGGTGCGAGGATACCTTGACTTCGATGGATGATATTACGTACATCTTTGTTTAGGTTTGGAACATTAAGCCGTCTAATCATATGAGATTTTACTAACTCATCGGCAACTTTCTCAACAAATGTAAATCTAGCCTCAAGATTACCGTGAAAAGGATTGTACGAATTGGCACTGCAAATATCGATAACTCTAAAAAATAGCTAAAGGCCATATTTTTGTTCGACGACTACAACTATATTTTGTACACTTCTCATCCATCGAATCTACTCCACCCTTTGTAAGGTTGTACCAAGCAATCATTTCAGGTTTTCCAGTATCAGGATCTTCGGTTTTGCTGTGGTGCATGGAAGAAATCAGTAAAACGGCTTTATTTTTTTTTCGGTACATATGATAATAGGGTCATTACATTTGTAAAACCATACAGTGCTTCAGCTACTGGTCTTCGTTTTTGAGGAAGAAATTGTGTAGGAATTAATTTTGTTTTTCTTCAGCGTTCCTACTTAAGTTAGGTTTTTCTTCAATAAGTGTTCTGCTAACTCTACAGACGAAAACCAATTATCGGCCGTTATATTTCTGTTGGAGCCATATACGGGTTTTGTCAGATGTATGGGGCTTTGCAAGTTTCTTTTCATTATTGTCTAGATTGAAACTATTTGAATCTTTTCCGACATAGAGGTAAGCGTTGTACAAATAACTTGTCCGCGCATCACATAAACACATTATTTTTAGGCCGTATTTACAAGGTTTATTAGGTATAAACATTTTAAATGAACATTTACCACGAAATCCCACAAGCATCTCATCTACACCTCCAGATTCACCAAGAACATAAGAGTTTTGTGTATTTCGAATAAACATTTCGAAAAATTCATGTATTGCAGCGCCAGCATGAATCTTTTTTCTTTTATCCCTGTCTTCAAGATTGTCAAATCGTAGAGCAGCTAGAATTGCCAAAAATCGTTGCACTGACATAACTGCCCTGAAAACATCTCTTCCTTTACCATTTGCAGCAAAAAGACTACGTACATCCTCATCATTCGATTTGAATATGGATGTATAGAGCAACAATCCGAAAAACGCTTTGAATTCCACTTCATCTATATTTGCTAATTCTGGTTTATTTTTTCTTTTATATTTATTTCTCATGTTTTCTAGTTTTTTTATGACTAACACATATCCTGAGAAAACTGCATTTGAAAATAGGTGGAAGCATTATCTTGGTCAGGACGACGTGCCAACGGCAAATGCATAATATTATGTTGTGGAGTTCGTACATTTCGGGTTGGCTCTATTTTACTCCATTTATATCGATTTTTTCCGTAAAAATAAGCCTTTTTTGTTACTTCCAAATTTTTACCTGAAGCACATTCTTCTTCCAAATTGTTTTCAGAATCAATTTCTTGCTGAAAATCGTCCTCTTCAGAATTTAGTTCTTGCTCACTACAAGAGTCATGTTCACTGAGTATAACACTCTCGGCTTCGTTCTCAGTATCACATATGTCACTATTCGCCTCGTCATACCATTGATTACAAATTTCCTCGAAATTTTGATCTAAAATATTCACGGATCGTGAAGAACTAGCCATCATTATATTACACACACTGACATGGAGTCTCCCAGACCCCTTAACGACTATAACTCAGAAACCGAAAAATTTACAATAATGTCTTTATAAGGCGTCAAACTAGACTGAAAGTTAAGAAGGTACTGAGAGCCAGGCACTTGTAAATGCATTTGAGTGGACGTTACAGATCAAAGTACAGTGGGCGGAGTCTGATAGACATAGACTCCATGTCAGCAGTTAAGGGATAAATACAATAATTAAATTAACTGTATTTTTAATATTTCATCTATTACAGATAAAGAAAAGCAGTTGACGAAACCTAAAGACTACACACACAAATGTGAGAAATGTGAAAAACATTTTAATCATTTGAAAAATTTAAAAACTCACTTCAAAAATAATAATCACCAAGAAAGTACTAGTTCTAACAAACAAAAAACCCTAAAATGCAGTATTTGTGGGTTTACAGACTTTTCCAGGAATCAGTTATATCAACATTTTCAAAACATTCATTGTATAATAATTACCACAAAATCCATGGAATTTGCTGACAAAGATGCCTTTACACTTTGGAAAACAAAGGAAGAACAGGTCGCATGTTCTTTTTTAATCAGTGAACATGGGTGGTATACAACATGAGAATTATTAATTTTTAAGATATGTTTGTTATCGATCTGGATATTATAAGAATAAAGGAAAAGGAATAAGGCATATAAAAACACAGGGACAAAAAAAAAATAAATGGGCTTTGTCCCGCTGGATTAAAACTTACCAGATGTCGTGCATCAGGAAGATGCCTTGTAGAATACTCCAAAACACATGCAGGACACGGATCTAATAATTTGGCGCATTTGACTTAAACAAAAAAAGGAAGGGAGAGTTTTGCAATGAAAATTGCATCAAAAATTACATTTCAGGCTATCTTGGATAAAGTTAGGGATTCCATTTGCAATTCAGAACTGGATCGAAATCATGTTTTAACAAAAAAGGATTTGCACAATATTCAACAAACTTTTAATTTGAACAATGAGGCTATAAAAAAAAGCTATGAAAACAGATGATTTTATTTTGATTGCTATGAATATGGGCCAACTAGAAATGCTTGAAAAGTTTGCTGATGATTGTATATGCACAGATGGCACCCATGGCCTCAATCGTTATGATTTTCAGTTCCAAACACTTTCAGTTCTGGATGATTTTCGGGAAGGGTTTCCTTGTGCATTTTTATTTAGCAATCCGTCAGATGAGGAAATATTATTATTTTTTTCATTATAAAAGACAAATAAAGCCACGAGTATTTATGTCAGAATGGAAAAACATTCTAAATATGGAACCTTGGCCAGACTTTCGGTATTTAATGTTATATTACACGGATAAACATTTATTTCTTTCTTTGTGTTACAGAATTTACTGCAATATGTAGACCCTTTGGGTAAGAATCTGAACAAAACACATTCCAAAGAAAACAGGTGGTTTAACTATGTATAAGTAATTCTTTGCAGTTACATATTTATGTTTCCATCTCGGGATGGTCAAAACAACTAGGACTATTCTAAAGATCTAGACCAAAGTGCATTTAGAAATGGTGAGTAGTATAGCTATGCGGTTCTGACTCACTTTTGTCACTAGATTTGTCACCAGATTTAGGAAAAGTCACCAGAAAAGTTACTAGATTTCAAGGTCGGTAACATTGACTATTTCAAGGGTAGCTGAAGACCACAGGTGTGTAACCTCTTCAAGGTTATGTGGTTGGTAAGCCTCTTCAGGTGCTTCAAGGTCATTATAGTCCTGAAGGTCATTGCCCTTTCTCAGGCAAGTCCATGCATGTTTCTAGGCCACGCCTATTCTAGAAACAAAGGGGCCCATTGTTTAAAGTCTATGCTTTCAAGGTCCATGAGAGAACAAAGACGATCTATTGTTTTGGCTGAGTCATTCTGAAATTCTAGGAAATCAATAACAAAGACGATGCATTGTTCAAAGTCTATGCTTTCAAGGTCACATGAAAGAACAAAGACTATCTATTGTTCCGTTATTATAAAAATAGATTGTTATCTCAATTTAGGAAATCAAGAAACGCTTCAAAGTCTATGCTTACAATTTTCAAGGTAAAAGAACAAAAGCGATTCATTCTTCTGGTCGAGTTATAAAAATAAATTGTTATCTCAATTCTAGGAAATCATGAATAATGTATTGTTCAAAGTCTTGCTTATAATTTTCAAGGTAAATGAACAAAGGAATCCATTGTCAACGATTTAAAGTTTATGCTTATAAGGTCACACCTCTGATAACAAAGACGATCCATTATTCAGTTAAAAATAGATTGTTATCTCAATTTAGGAAATCAAGTTAAAGCCAGTTTAAAAAAAAAATTTCGTTTAAAAAAATTTTTAAAAAATTTTAAAAAAAAAAACCCGAAAACAAAATTTAAAAATTTCCCATGTTTTAAAAATAAAACCCAAAAAAACAAAATTTTAAAGGGAAAATTTTAAATTTTTTAAATTTTTTCCTAAAAAAAAATTTCATTAAAAAAATTTTTTATAAAAAATTGTTAATTTAAAAAAAATTTTTATTTTTTAAAAAAGACATTTTCCACATTTAAAAAAAAAAAAATTTTTTTTTTTAAAAATTTTTTTAAATTTAAAATTTTTTTAAAAATATTTAATAAATTTTTTAATTTAACATTTTTAAAATAAAAAATTTAAAAAGGGTTTTAAAAAGTTTCAAAAAAAAAAAAAAATGATTTAAAAAAAAATTTTTTAAAAATTTTAAAAAAAAATTCTTTTTTGTTTAACTTTAAAATTTAAAATTTTATTAAAAAAAAATTTAAAAATTAAATTATTTCCAACAAATTTTTTTAATTTCTAAGAATAAGTTAAAAATTTTTCCTCTTAAAAACCCATTTACAAATTAAATTTTTAAAAAAATAAAAAGAAATTAAATTTTTAATTTGTAAATTTTAAAACAATTTAAAATTTTTTTCATTTAAATCAACCAAAAACAAAAAATTAATTGTTCAACCCACATTAATATATTTCGTTTAAAGTTTATTACCAATTTATAAATTTCTAAATAACTTTTTAATTTTAAAATTCAATCTCAAAAACCCTGAACGTCTTCTTATCCATTGTTCAAAGTTATGATTCACTGAACAGTACTCATTGTTCTCAGTTATAAAAATTATATTGTTATCATAAACCATTATACAATCAAGAACAGATCCATTAAAATTTAGATCTCAAAGAATCATATGATTACGTCACACTACTGAGAATAAGACAACGATCACAAATAAATTTAAAATAGATTCATATACTCAAACTAGATGAAATAAGAAGCAGAACCATTGTAAGCACGATGCTCAGTTAAAGTCAGCACTGTGTAGATCATCAAGTAGTAAACATGAATTAAACATTTTACCATATTATTACAAATATAAAAATATGACTAATTCGAAAAAACTAAAGATACATACATACATAAAGATGGAACTATATTAGAACACAGTTTAAATGAATTTATCACTTCACAATAAAAAAAGAAACATTAAAACAGATCTAAAATTATTTGGTTACTTATTCAGAATCGAGTAAACATTAACATATCATTGCAAATATGATAAACATCTATTTGAAATAGATTTATTTGAAACAAGCATAAATAACGATGCTTTAACGATACTTAAAACGTAATGAAAAATATACTATTGTTAATATGTTCTTTAATACGTATATCATATAAACACAAAAAAATTTCATTGTCATATTTTAAATACACATTAATAATAACTAAATAAGACAATATTGTTAAGATTGACATAGAAACTCTGTTTCAAATTTTATTTAATAAGTTTTCAACAGAAAGAATTGAAAAAAAGGCAAAATAACAAGGCCAAAAAACGATTTGTTAAACAATTGATAAGCACGATGTTTCAACATACTCATCAATACAACCAATCTTTCAATACTCAACAAATGTAACAGATGAGTGTCACAGAAAAGATTCGAAATACGTAAATAAGACAACTTACCAATGAACAACGTTTAACAATATTAACTACAAGACATTTAAATTTAAAATATCAAATAAACCCAAAAAAAAAATTAATTTAAATAAAATTTTAAAAATAAATTTTAATTTCTTTAACCGAAACCCAGAAATTCAAAAATTTAAAAATTTAAACTTAATTTAACAACTAAAATTTAAAAAAATTTAAAATAATTAAAATTTAAAAATAAATAAAACTTACGGACAAACAATTTTGTCCAAATTACACCAAGGCGAAAACCAAATCTTAAACACTACAAACCAACTAAATTTACAAATCAAAAGAACTTTCAAAAATTCACCAAAAAATTTCAGGAATTGGTTTAAATTATTTTCAATTGAAAACACAAGCATAAAATGTTTAAGATGACATCTAATGCAGTTTAATACGACGAAGAAATTCAGCACTATGGTTCAAAACGAAAACATTACCAACAAATATAAACATCATTTTTGCAAACATCTCACTCAATCAGTCTAGCATCACACAAATATGTACAAATAACATTACTTCTTTATAACAGTCATTCTATCACTCAACATACCATCGATAGAATTCTCAATATTTACTAACAGTATCCGTCTAAGGTATAACACTTAATATTGAACACAGATATGAAGTAGACAATTAACAGAACAACACAATTTTCATAAATAACATTCTGTAATTGGCTAAAGACACATTGAATAAACAGGACAGAGCAACTATGCAAAAAGGCTACAATCAAAGTACATTCGTGTTATAAAACATTTATTAGTCACATCATTTCAATAAATATCAATCATATTAATTATTTTACATACTTCAACACGTACAGCACTCACAGAAAACATTCAAAACACTACAAGACATCATCATCAAAATGAACAACACATGTACGACACATTTTAACATTGAAATTCTACAAACTCACCAATAAAGTCATACTACATAAGAAATCAGTTTATCAAAACCAACAAGTAGTGCATGTCAACTTTAGGTATTACAATAATTTATAACAAGATCAGAACATCGTAATTTAGACACTAGATCCCTTAAACATTCATTTCATACATTACTCACATTATGTAACGCACACACTTATGTTCACAATAACTTACATACTCCTTAATAACAACTGCATCAACAGCAACAACAATGTCACAACATGCACAGTAGGCATACTCAAAAGTTTTAATAAAAGTCCTTCACAAAGGTCTTTTCACATGTACATAGTATCAGACATAAAGATATTCACCTAGAAAGATGCCATTTAACACAGATCAGAAATAAACATTCCTTATTACAATACATGTCGTCATCATAAAACACTTACTAAAATTATCAAACACATGACAAGCATCTATCCAAGTTAGACATTATTCAAACTAAAAAATTTTAGCAAATATTAACTAATGGTTGAACCTTAAACATGCTTAAAGACAAACAACATTCACTTTGCTACATACTTGAATTAAAGAGATGCATTCAGAACTGGATCTAAATAATGATTTTTAAAACTAAATTAATCACAATTTCACAAGACTATATTTAATTAACATGAATAATATTAAAAAGATATGAAAATCAATACCTTTCCATTTATTTTATTTATAAGTTTCACTAATTAAATTTTAGTTAATATGCAATACCCATTTAATGTAATAACATACGATCTCATTAAAACCAGAACATTGCTTTTTTTAGGATCATTTTCGACCATTGATCCTTTTCAATAAATCTGTCCTATTTACACCGTACGTAATCAAAGGCCAAATTTTATCTGTTAAAGTCCAATCAGTAACGGAGTTCACAGTTTATGAGATTAATTCAAAGATGCAATGGATATCGAACCGTTCCTAGAATGCAGACTCAATTAATGGTAATCTTTAGAACATTTCTGTTCAATTTGCATAGTAACAATTAGAAGATGAACATGATTATTTTTGCAGTTAATATGTTTCACGATTCTAACAAGGCATCAAGCAAAGTCATTTACATAAGTCAACTCTGAGACAGACCATTATAGATTCAGCTACATTCTATCAGACAGACATGTTAACCTCTTCAAGGTATTGTGGTAGCTGTAAGTTAAGATTGCGTTAGCTATGCATCTACTGCAGTCATTAAAGTTATTATATAAGATGTTGCGAGATCTAAATTATAGAAAGAAAAACGTTTAATTAAATTTTTAAAAAATATTAATTCGTAAAAAAATAACAATTTTCAAAATTAATATCTCAATTTATTAAAAAATTTTTAAAATAAATTTTTATTAAACAATCAAGGTTCCTGTTGAAATTTTCAAGACCATATTTAAAAGGGATCTTACCCGACATCATCCGATCCTTCCGAAACCTGCAGGACCAACTAAACGGGTCATTGAAACTTATTACATTTTAACTAAATTATAAAAAAGCGTGGGCTCATATTTGGTCCCCAGGATTTCCCCAAATACAGATAACCGTTTCCCAAAACAGAGTCGCCACTCAACACATAAACTGAACTAGGTCCTTAAACAATGGTCATGAGGGGTTAGAAGGTCCAAGTACAATCTAAAGTAGTTTTATATTATAAAAGCTAATCACTTTAAAAGGGTATTTCAATAAGCTTATCATCTAGGTGCAATGCTGACCCCGAGAAAAAATGAATTCTGCACCGCTTTGAGAAGAAGAATGACTATTTTTGAAAAAGCTAGAATAAAGTAGTGTTGGCAACCATTATTGTTAGGGTTTAAAAGTCCCATTTATTTGTAGACTCTTGATTAGCAAATGACGAAAGTAGTAGTACAGGTAGAAAGTACAGAAAAAGCAGTTCTGGAGGCGAAGAAGAGGTTGGAGACATTAATAAAACAAGTAAAAAATAAAACTCGATTTGGGTTATATGAAAAAAAATGATGAAGCTGCGTATTAGCAATATGTAAAATAGTTAAAAACATGAAATTTTGGGAAGGATGAGTTTAAATACCTATTTTAAAGAAGAAGAAAAACGCATATATGTTGTTATAAGTATCTCACAATTGTATTAGGTTTAAATAACTGTATCATTAAAAATAAAGACTTTAAAAGTTAAAGAGACGGTTTTCGGTATTCTCTCTCCATAAGTTCCATTCTCTGCATATCTACAGCGATATCCACCACGAAATCTCCCATAAAAATGACCCTGCCACGTTGGGCTTTAAAATAAAATTCCTAATAAACGTGAAAAGAAATTTATTGAAAAGATCAATTAAAATGATCAAATAAAAGCAATTTACTGGTTTAATGCAGATCGTTATTGTTTAATCATTAAATGGCGTTTAGCATATGTGAACTAAAATTTATTAGTAAACGTTATAATGAAAAATAATGACTTCTTGTTTTTTCATTATAACTTTACTAATAAATTTTAGTTCAATATGCATAAACGCATTAATGATTAAAAACAATAACGATCTGCATTAAAACCAGTAAATTGTTTTTATTTAGGATATTTAAGATTGATCTTTTCAATAAATCTTCTTTACACGTTGTTTGAATTTATTTTAAAGCCCAACGTACGGCATTATTTCCTATATTTTAAAGGTATATCGAAGTAGATATGAAGCAATAAGGAAATTATAAAAGAATATAAAATTTTTAACTTTTAAAGTCTTTATTTTTGTTTTTTTTTTTTTTTTTTTTTTTTTTTTTTTTTTTTTTTTTTTTTTTTTTTTTTTTTTTTTTTTTTTTTTTTTTTTTTTTTTTTTTTTTTTTTTTTTTTTTTTTTTTTTTTTTTTTTTTTTTTTTTTTTTTTTTTTTTTTTTTTTTTTTTTTTTTTTTTTTTTTTTTTTTTTTTTTTTTTTTTTTTTTTTTTTTTTTTTTTTTTTTTTTTTTTTTTTTTTTTTTTTTTTTTTTTTTTTTTTTTTTTTTTTTTTTTTTTTTTTTTTTTTTTTTTTTTTTTTTTTTTTTTTTTTTTTTTTTTTTTTTTTTTTTTTTTTTTTTTTTTTTTTTTTTTTTTTTTTTTTTTTTTTTTTTTTTTTTTTTTTTTTTTTTTTTTTTTTTTTTTTTTTTTTTTTTTTTTTTTTTTTTTTTTTTTTTTTTTTTTTTTTTTTTTTTTTTTTTTTTTTTTTTTTTTTTTTTTTTTTTTTTTTTTTTTTTTTTTTTTTTTTTTTTTTTTTTTTTTTTTTTTTTTTTTTTTTTTTTTTTTTTTTTTTTTTTTTTTTTTTTTTTTTTTTTTTTTTTTTTTTTTTTTTTTTTTTTTTTTTTTTTTTTTTTTTTTTTTTTTTTTTTTTTTTTTTTTTTTTTTTTTTTTTTTTTTTTCGGGAAATTTAAATTTTAAAATATCAAATCTTTTAAATCTTGTTTGGCTCAGGTCCTTTAGGTTGATTTTAAAAATTGCCTTTTTTAAAACTTTAAATAAAAAAAAATTTTTGGGTTTAAAATTTCTTTTACACAAAGAAATATTAAAATAATTTCAAAAAGGCCTTTAAAAAGAAATTTTGGGTTTTAAAACATTTTAAAAATTAAAGTTTTTTTTTTATGTTTAAAAAAATTTTTTTTCTTATTTAAATGATTTAAAAATATTTTAAAAAAAAAACCTTTTTTTTTTTCTCAAGTTATTAAATTTTAAAATAATTTAAAATTAAAAAATTCTTTTTCTTTTTTTTTTTTTGGGCCTATTTTTTCCCCAAAAAATCCCTTTTTTCCCTGAGGGTTTTTAAAAAATTTAATTTGGAAAATTTTTGGAGTTCTCTTTTAAAAATTTAAAAAATTTTGGTTAAGAACCCGATTGTTTTAACAAAATTTTTTTGTATTTGAATTTTTGTGATCAAAAAAATGTTATTTAATTTAAAATTAATAACTTAAATTAAATTTATTTTTTTAATATAAAGTTTTTAATTGAAAAATTTTAATAATGGTAAAAAAAATGATCCTTTTGAATAAACTTTAATGAAAATTTAATTAAAACTTTATAATTATAAAAATTTTTAAAATTTTTTTTTTGGTTTTATTTCTTAAAATTTTTTAAATTAAATTATTTTTTTATCCAAAATTTATAATTATAATAAACCTAATATTAAATATTAAAAATAATATTATTATAAATATAAATATAATATTTAAATAAATATGTTATGGAAAATTAATTTAATTTTAAAAAAAATTTTTCTTTAAATTAAATTTTACTTTTTCTTGAATATTAAAACAAAACTTTTTTCAAATGGAAACATAACTTTAAGTTTAAATTTTTAAAAATTTTTTTAAAAAATTTAAAATTATTTATTTGTTTTAATTTTTAAATGGTAAATAATTTTAAACAAATTGAGATTTTTTTAGATTGTTGATCAATTTTTTTAAAATTATTTTAAATACTACCATAAAAAAATTTTTTAAAAATTTTTATAAAAATTAGTTTATTAAACATTTTTAAACAGTTAAATTTTAAAGGGGAAACTGTTTCCTTTTTGAAAATTTTGTTAAAAATTAACAAACTTTTTAAATGAAATTTTAAAACATTTTTTGGGTAAATATTTTAATTCTTTTTATTATTTTCAATTCTTAAATAGCTAAAAAACCTTTAAAAGAAACTAGTATTCTGTATACTAATTTGACCTTTAAAACATTTAAATTTAAAATCATTGTGGGGAAATTAATTTTTTAATTATTAAATTATATAAAGACTATTCCTTTAATTAATTTTAAATTTTTTGATATTCGTTTAAAATTTTTAATTTTAACCAATCCTAAAACTGAGTTTTTTTATTTTATTTGAAACTTTTTTTTATGTAAATTAATTAGCTTTAACGTTTATTTTCCTTTCTAGATTTAAAACGTTTATAACAAAATAGTTAAATTCCTTTTTTAATAATGTAAATTTCTTTTTTTAAATAAATTGGAACACAACAATCTTTTTTTTAATGAAAAAACCTTTTTAACCAATATTTAAATCTTAACAATTAAACTTTTTAAATTATAAAAACAATTTATTTAAACTTAAAGGGTTAAAGATTTAAATTTAATTAATTTAAGCTACAATAATAAATTAATTCATAAATTGTAAATTTTTATTGAAACTTTTGGATGTCTTTGTTTAAATAAATTAAAATTTAAAATAAACTTTAATACCCTTTTTTTCTTTTAATTTAAATCTATTTTGTATATAAAGTTAATTATTACTTTTTTGTTTTATTTAGTAACTTTTTTAGTACTTTACAAATTATCCTGTTTTTTTAAAAAATTTGGTTTTTAAAATGCCTATCTATTTTTTGAGAATCGAAACCCTTTTAAACCGACAAATTTCGTTAAATTATCTTAAAAAATGAACTTTATTACTTGGGTTTTTCTTTACTTTAAAAAACCTTTGAATTTTTCTTTTATATAATTAACCAATTTTTTTTATCAAATTTTTTATAATTTCCTAAAATTGTTTAATCAATTTTTTTTAGATTAATAAATTTATTTATTTTAATTTTAGTTTTAGATTTTTGTTCTCGGAATTTTAGAAGCTACGACAGAGCCAAAACAATGAATCGTCTTTGTTCTTTACCTTGCAAATTGTAAGCATAGACTTTGAACAATGGGCCCCTTTATTCTTGATTTCCTAGAATTTGAAGCTATGACTCAACCAAAACAATGAATCGTCTTTGTTCTCTCATGTGGCCTTGTAAACATAGACTTTGAAGCGTTGACAATGCATCGTCTTTGTTATTGATTTCCTAGAATTGAGATAACAATCTATTTCTAACTGAACAATGGATCGTCTTTGTTATCAGAGGTGTGACCTTCTAAACATAAACTTTAAATCTTGATAATGGATCATCTTTATTCTTGAAAGAGATGTATTTAGATAACAATCTATTTTATAAATCAACGAGAACAATAGATCGTCTTTGTTCTTTCATGTGGCCTTGAAAATTGTAAGCATAGACTTTGAACAATGCATCGCCTTTGTTATTGATTTCCTAGAATTGAGATAACAATCTATTTTTATAACTCAACCTGTACAATGGAATGTCTTTGTTCTTTAACCTTGAAAATTGTAAGCATAGACTTTGAACCATGAGCCCCCTTTTTTGATTTCCTGGAATTGAGATGCGGAATCTATTTTCGACCTGAACATGGGGAAACGGTTGCGAAACAGCTACCTGTTTTGGGAAACGGACCCCCTGTTTTAGGAAACGGCTACCTGTTTTTAGGAAACGGCTACCTGTTTTTAGGAAACGGCTACCTGTTTAGGGGAACGGCCACCTGTTTAGAGCACTTGAGGGGGCGTGGCTTTGAAACATGCACCTCAGGGCTCTTGATTTCCTAGAATTGAGATAACAATCTATTTTTAACTGAATAATGGATCGTCTTTGTTATCAGAGGTGTGACCTTATAAGCATAAACTTTAAATCGTTGACAATGGATTGCCTTTGTTCATTTACCTTGAAAATTATAAGCATAGACTTTGAACAATACATTATTCATGATTTCTCAGAATTGAGATAACAATTTGTTTTTATAACTCGACGAGAAGAATGAATCGCTTTTGTTCTTTTACCTTGAAAATTGTAAGCATAGACTTTGAAGCGTTTCTTGATTTCCTAGAATTGAGATAACAATCTATTTTTATAATAACGGAACAATAGATAGTCTTTGTTCTTTCATGTGACCTTGAAAGCATAGACTTTGAACAATGCATCGTCTTTGTTATTGATTTCCTAGAATTTCAGAATGACTCAGCCAAAACAATAGATCGTCTTTGTTCTCTCATGTGACCTTGAAAGCATAGACTTTAAACAATGGGCCCCCTTTGTTTCTCAGAATAGGGCGTGGCCTAGAAACATGCATAGACTTGCCTGAGACCGAGGGCAATGACCTTCAGGACTATAATGACCTTGAAGCGGGGGACCTCGAAGAGCTTACCAACCACATAACCTTGAAGAAAGTTACACACCTGTGGTCTTCAGCCACTTGAAATAGGCAATGTTACCGACCTTGAAATCTAGTAACTTTTCTAGTGACTTTTTCCTAGATCTGGTGACAAATCTAGTGACAAAAGTGAGTCAGAACCGCTATAGCTATACTACTATGGTGGATAATTTTTTGAGACTTTTGCTAAATGATGAAGACATTTGATTTTGGTCAGTACTTTAAAAACTATTATACTGGAAATGTCGAAGCTTGGGCATATTGTTATCGCTTGCATAGTGGATTAAACACAAATATGCATATTGAGCGAATGCATGAGACCATTAAATATATATATTTAAATGGGAAAGTGGTAATGAGACTCGGTAAAGCAATAAATGCACTGATGAAGTTTGCCTTTAAATAAAGGCAAAATTTCCAGTAAAATTAAAGATTTGCGAACTAGACATAAAACAAGTGAATGTATGGATCCAAACCTGGTCATGGTCAGAAAACAGAGATGGGATGTACCTTCAACTTCATGTCAAGAATTAATAAAGTGGAAGAAAGAAAACTAAACTGTAATAATTGCAAATTGGTGTCAACAATGCAATGCACGCATTCATCAATATTCCTTCTGATGTATAGATTCCTTGGTGAAGTGGAATATGTACAAGTATGTTCACCTACTGTGCAGATTTCTTAATGACAGAAAAGAGCTTGAGGTCAGAAATATTGCATAAGAACCAGGTAAATTAACATAGATCTAACACATTTCAATAAAAAAAATCATCCATTATTCCAAAGATACTGTTGCATAAAAATAGCAAACAAACGAAGAACAAAGCATAATCCTATACAGCAAGGGCGTAGCCAGGATTTATAACAGGGGGGGGGGGCAAACCATGGTCCATGGTCGTTCAAAATGTAAAATTTTAGGATAAAAAGAAAAGGCAAATGAAAACAAAACTTTGAGATTTTAATTATGCTTAAACTAACTAATAACATTTTTCCTGGGTTTAAACTAAATTTATCCAAAACTTTCTTCACTATGCAGTCCTGATTTTCCTTCAAAAATTTTCGATGCACACTCATCAAACACAACCCAGTGAGTCTGTCATCACCCATTGTACTCCTGAGCCAGGTTTTTACCCTTCGCAAGGTACTGAATGATCTTTCCACGGTAGCAGTACTGGATGGGAAAGCACTTAATATTAGCAGTGCGTGCCTTGTTGCAGGGAAAAAAACATTAGCTTCCTCCAAAAGTCCAGCCACTTCAATGTCCTTTAATTTGTCTTCTGCTAAATTCTTTTTCTTCCACATATTGTACCACAAATCTAATTCTGCAGAGACATCACCCAACTTATAAAATTCCATGAAAGATTCTGCATTATTTTTGAAATCTTTTGAAGCCATTTTGAGCATGCTTGAAGGATGAAGATAAGTTAAAGCAAAAGCAGGTGTATTTTCGTTGGAGAATCTAGCAACCAAAGACGAAGTTAAAGAATCAAGATAGGGGATGATTATTGACCGCTTCCAGTATTCAACTGCAGACTTAGATGGTGGATTACTTCTGTGTACTTGCTTTTGAGTGACTCGTGGTACTGACAACTCAAACCCTACTTTCTCTGCGATATCAAGTGATTTTTTAAATAATTCATAAGAAAAATTTTCGACATCTAGTCTATCTTCTTTGATTACATCTAGAATATCATCAATATGTTTCTTCACCATAACCAAATCCATACTTTTACCTTGTAAAACGTTTACAACGGGTTCCAAAATTGCAGAGTATCTTGCAATTATGTTTAAGCCTAAGATGAATATTGGTTTAGTAACTGCGTAGTGCAATTGGTAAGCAGATTTTCTTGTTGCATAGTTTCCTTCGACAGATAGATGTTCTAGTGCTTTAACAATGTCAGTGAAGCTTTCTGAAAATTTTTTTATGCTCTTATATTTTTCCGACCATCTGGTCTCACAAAGCTTTGAAAGATTTGGAACCGATTTCCTACGGGCTGGCGATTCACGAAAGAAGGTTATTGTGTCTTTAACCGTTGCAATTGTGTTTCTTATTTCTGGTAGCTTGCTAGTATCATTGACCACAAGATTTAGTCTGTGGCTGGAGCAATGGAAAAATAAAGATTTAGCGTACTTTTTTTTTAAGAATGGCCTGTACACCACCTTCTTTGCCGGCCATCGTGGAACACCCGTCAAATCCGAATCCCATACAATTATCGGCGGAAAAATTATTATCTTCTAAAAAACTTTAAATTGCGCTAGCTATTGTAGAAGCATCTTGACATTTTAACTCAATGTAGCCTACAAATTCCGCCCTGATTATTTTTTGGCTTTCATCATAGAACCTTAATCCAATAGAAAGTTGCTCTTTTCCAGCGATATCTGCTGTTTCATCAGCCATTACAGCATAAGCTTTTGCCCGTTTACAGTCTTCGATTATTTTTTCTTTGATAATTTCACCGCATAATTGTATGATCTCATTTTGAATTGTTGGTGAGGTATAGACTGCGTTTTTTTGACATTTATTCAAGTAGCTCTTTAGCTTCTCATCACCAGAGTCAATCTTCAAATTTAAAAGGTAAAGGAAAACTCCCTCATTTCCTTGTTTTCCTCTAAGTGGCAAATCATGAATTCCACAAAATATTATGCATGAAATAATTGCTGACAATATTTGTTTATTTTCTTCAATCGTCTTATGGTGCCCTATTTGCAACTGGACATCAACAGGAGCATTTTCAAGAAATGCTTTTGCAGCAGCTGTTGAAGATTTGTGGTAATGGCTGCCAACGTGCTTTCTACAATCTTCATGTATATCCTTAAACTTCATGTAAGGCCTTACCATAAATGACCCAAAACTCCTTTAACTGTAGCAATTCTTGGCGGAAATAAAACACAATACACGCATAGAGCACCTTTCAAACGACTTGAGTACACCAGCCATGGAGTATATTGATCTAACCAGCGATGGTTAAATTTTCTTTTCAAGTGAATGGCATCAGAAGCAAAATCGTAATTGGATGATGGAACCCAAGGGTTTGTTAACAATTCCTTCTTTTTTTCAGAAGGCAAGTTATTGGCACAACTAACATAACGACCAATGTCATTTTCATGGTAGCCATCGCGTTCTTCAGTTTGTTTAGAGGTCCCAGTTCCAGAGACAGCTTCATGTAGATTTGAAGAACTACTTGAGCCTCCTTCAAAATAGATTCCGATTTTGATGTTCCGACCATTTTATTTTCATCTTCATCACAATCATTGCTTCCACTTCCACTACTGTCATCATGAACTTTTTCCGTTTTAGAGATTTTGACCTAAAAATAATAACCTAATATCATTCTTGTTCTTAGTCCCTAGTATAAAATTAGTATAAAACAAAACTGCCATGTAATGATAGCTTATAATGTGGATATACTATATCCGATGTTAATATTTTTTCTCTAGATTAAAAACACAAAATGAAATTAATAGCACGTATAAAGTGCTGTTTGATCTTTAATATGTGAAAATTTGAAGTTTTTATATTTAGTCCCATTTGAGATATCAGCTGTCAAAATCGGTGCATTATTGTAATTTCTGTTATAATTAGAAGGCAAAAAAGTCGGCATCATAATAATGAAAAATATATAAAATTATATTAATAATGCACAGAATCTTTTGCCAAAGCTAATACAAATTGTTTGACAAAGATACAAGCAAAGAGTAAAGAGCAATTGGCAATTTTGTAAAGGGCTGCAATTGAATTTTTTTCCAAACGTTGCGATACAAATAATTTTGAACAAAAATTAACATCGGATATAACATATCTACATTATCAGCTATCATTACATGGTAGTTTTGTTTTATTTATTGCTGATCGAGCAACCAATTTTCTAATTTTTGGACCATTTCTAATGGAATGACTCTATAAAGTTTTAATTAAAAATTTAATTTTCTACTGAAAGTATTTAACTTACCTTTTTGTAACCAATTTCTTATATCCATATTGTCTTTTCTGTGATTTCTGTCTCTTTATTCTGTGGTAAAACTATTGTTACGGATTTTCCCTCTTGTTTCTCAGGCAATAATTTAATACTGCCACCAACTTTATTTAAAACCAATAAAGTTAACAGAACAACACAAATATTCACTTTTTAACTATTCCGCTTTTAAATCTCGCGCCTCGCTTTCTATTCGCCGTATGCAACTTCGAATTCTGCACTATGTACTGTACTGTCTGTCTTCGCGCCGAATAGGCAATTTTATATACCCTTTTTGAGCCTAGAAATAGCCAGAACATTCGCATCGCCGGTTCCCGTATATTCCTCACTTATATCTCGATTTTTCTCGAAGAAAACCAGTGGCGTTTCGTTACACTATTAAATAGGACACTGTCGCTAGACAAGAGCACTTACACACTAACTCAATAGTTGTTGCAAAAAATATTGTCCTATGTTAGGATTTGGAGCAAGTTGTGTTTTAACCACTTGATAGTTTTGCACGAACCGCACTCGGGCGTGACATTTTTCCGTACACTGACGATCCCGAGTCTCGTTCAGGCAACTTTTGTTTTAACTTGTTGGTGCAGGTCTTACGTACGTTATAAGAGTATTTATTTCGGATTCTGATGTAGGATTGTGTATTGAATGTTTCAAAATATTTCACACTAAAACTACTTATTGAGTAAATTTATTTTAATTAATTAATAGGATTAAAAAATGTAGTTAAATGAAAACAAAAAAAAAGAGACAATTTTTTTTACCATTTTTCTCAAAAATGTCCGACTGTTAAGTGGTTGAATCGAACACATGTTTTTATCCAATTCTGGGTGGGACAATTCTGGTGTGCACCAATGCATTAAATGCATAGATCGAAAACGCTATTAATATATATTTAGCACTATGTCAGTTTTTCAAACAGCTTTGTTTTTTGCTGATGAAATATATTTTAGTGACAAAGGACACGCGAATAATTTTATTTATTATAGCTTATTAATTAATTTTAAAATGTTCATAAAAGCAACCAAACGACCATAACAACAAACAAAATATATAAAACAGATAACAAAAAAAATATGCAGAATAGAAAAATATGTATATTTTAGATTTAATTTTTTGTTTATTAAAATTTAAAAATTATTTAATTTATTTTTGCTCTTCCAGGGGGGGGGGGCAGTTGCCCTTCCCTGCCCTTAGCTGGCTACGCCCATGCTATACAGTATACTTTTACATTCTGTTTATTTCAGATCTCATGCGTTTATTCGAAATAATATAAGGTAAAAAATGTTCAAATGTATCATTTTCATGCTGGTGGTTGGCAAAGTTTTGGTTTGGGTTAGTCATTACACACATTGCTGCAGCAACAATTTCGAAAGAAATGCATTTTTAAAACAAACTTTATGTAGATATTTGTTTTTTTTTACGCTAGGAAACTGTATTCTCTAAAAAAGATTTTCCTGTAATTTTTTATTAGTATTTGAATGTAGGTATTATTGGAGGTGGTATAAAGTATTAGGTACTGTTTGATTATATGTATTGGTTTAGTTGGCATTTTATCAATAATCGACATATTATTAGAAGTGGTAATTTATAAATTTGTTTTATCTAACAGTTTTCTTCAAATCGATGACAGCATTTTTAGTAAGGAAGAGGAAGAGCACAAAATACTTGCTGATATTTCGCAAAATAGATCCCAACCAGAAAAAAATCTTGATAATGAAAAAGAAAAAATGGAATTAATGGGGCTAATCTATAATGTCGATAACATTTCAACAAGCGAGGAAATCTCTGCTTTCAAGAAACTAGTAGGTCCAATGCAATATAGTTGCAACATAGTCGCGACCTGAAACATACAATAGGCACAAGTTCCAAAGTACACCACAACAAAAACATTACACAGCAAAGATGTCTTTATAAAACGAAGAAAAATTCCAAGAAAGAAACTGCGGGCTTATCAAATCCAGATGAGGTCAAACAAATAGCAATAAATCTTTTACATTTTACAACTTCAAGTCCTTCGGTACATTTATTTTTATAATATCTAAGTTGGTATATTACAATAAAGTTTTTTATTGTTATTTTTTGTACTTTTTTTGTCACTCGTTTTGAATTTTAGAAGGCGAATTTTACTTATTTTTAGTTGCCTTGCTTAAAAAGATATAAATGTAGAAAAAAGTCAGTTCTCAATTACTTACATGTCAATATTTATTTGTTAAACTTAATAATTTATTTAAATTATTATCTATTTTTTTCTTCAGCCTTAGAAACATGCAATAAATTAATCAAAAAGATCTGTTCACCGATTCAAATTAATGCGGCAACTTATTGCGCATCCGGAAGCTCAAAAGCCAAAGTAGAATTGGTATCTTTAGACATAAGTGTAGCTTCCATATTCTGTGGTATTACGCCTGGGATAATAACACAATCGCGTACTCCGCTACACGTGCGGCAGTAAAGCCATACATAATTATTATTATAATATCCTAAAAAAACAGTCTTGTCAAGATGGTTGCAATTTTTTCTCCCTTATCTTTCCCTTTTCATTTGCGTTGTTTAGTTTCACTGAAGTCAAACAAATTGTGCAGCAAGTCGATTTCAAAACTTAAAATGAGTCGCCCTGTTGGTAACAAAAAATCTATAGTTTGAGAGTTTTTTATAAAATCTACGGATCAGTCCAGTGTGGAATGTAAGCTGAGCAAGAAACGATTTCTTTTTATTTTGTACATAACATTTTTGTAAGTCATATATACTGAACCTGACATCTAATTTTAAGAATTATTTTTAATGTTCGCTGATGTTGAATGATTGAATAAAATTTAAATAAATCGAGATGCGCACTTTAATATTTCCAAATTAAACATGGTGCAAGCAAACATGACCCATATGTCAGGCTATACAACATGTGCGATAGGTTTGTAAGTAACCCCAATGTGTCATTCCCGACTCCGACTAAAGCTGTAGTGTAATAATTCAATATTATCACTGGAGCCTGGAAGCGAGAGGAAAGTGGAATAAATGAATGTGATGATGAGTGACACTACGGAGTGAGTGCTGTTTCGATAATCAACCCATTCGAATGATTTTCGCATAACCACTCGAAATATCTTGAGATATCCGTATAATCAAAAGATTGATTATTTTTCATTCCAGAGGTCCCATCAGTAGTTATTAGTTTCTGTATTAATTTAACGAATTACACAGGTTACTGTAAAATCTACACATACATTTATTCTCTAAAAATACGAATAGTTAATAATTCATAAAATTTTAAAATCAACTTATTTTTACCCCTTACGCATCTCTATTACAATAATTGTAACTATGACAACTATCTATAACTTGATCGACACCTAACATTGTTTAATTTGAGAAATCATGTAAAAAATTCATACTTTTCCATTTTGTTTTCAAATCACTTTCACAACATTTGCATTCAGAACTTCAAGTATGTTTTACAGGAAGAGTTTGTATAGAAATTTTCTATTTTGTTTTAAAATCACACCAATCACACTTATTTAGAAATGGAAGTGCTTTACAAAATGCCTTCAAATTATCTTTTAGATGTCTTGCATAATCACGCTGTTCATATTTGTATTTTGAACTTGAAAAGTGTGTGATGCACGATGAATTTTTAAACTTTTTTTCTTATTTGTTGCATAATCGCATTGCTCACATTTGTATTTAAAACTTGAGTGTTTTGTACGATGAATGTTTAAACTTTGTTTCCAATTTGTTGTATAATCACATTGCTCACATTTGTATTTGGAACCTGAAGAGTGTTTTACAAGGTGAATTTTTAAATAATCTTTATAACATGTTGTATAATCACATTGATCACATTTATATTTAGAACTAGAAGAGTGTTTTATAAGATGTAGTTTAAAATTTTGTTTCCTCTTTGATGTATAATCACATTGTTCACATTTGTAGTCAGAACTTGGTAAGTGTTTTACAAAATGATTTTTTAAATTCTTTTTTGTATGTGTTGTATAATCACATTGCTCACATTTGTACGTAAAATTTGATGAGTGTACCATAAGATGAATTTTAAAACAATCTTTCCGATGTGTCGTATAATTACATTGCTCGCATTTGTATTTAGAACTGGAAGAGTGTTTTATAAGATGAATTTTTAAACTTTGTTTCCAATTTGTTGCATAATCACATTGTTCACATTTGTATTTAGAATCTGAATGTATTGTAAGATGACTTTTTAAATAAGCTTCCGAATATGTTGTATAATCACATTGCTCACATTTGTATTTAAAATTTGACGAGTGTTTCATAAGATGGGTTTTGAAACAATCTTCCCGATGTGTTGTATATTCACATTGCTTACATTTGTATTCAGAACCCGAAGTGTGTTTTACAATATGGATTTTTAAACATTGTTTCCAATGTGTTGCATAATCACATTTATCACATTTGTATTTAGAAGTTGACGAGTGTTTTACCAAATGACTTTTTAAATAATCTTGACGATGTGTTGTATATTCACAGTGCTCACATTTGTATCTAGAATTTGATGAGTGTTTCATAAGATGATTTTTAAAACAATCTTTCCGATGTGTTGTATAGTCACATTCCTCACATTTGTAAGTAGCACGTGGAGAGTGTTTCAAAAATGCCTTTACTTGATTTACTTCACTTTTGCTATCATCAGTTGTAGAGTAAGAGATCTCTTCTTTCATAACAATACCATCTTTGAAATCGCTGTCATATTTAGCACTACTAGAACCATAATCAAACTCTTCTTTTATTAGGTCATGATTTAACACAAAATATTCAGGTTGAAGTAAATCTACTTTTTTTTCTTCTGGCTCCACTTTAATAAGGTTCAAGTCAATATTAGAAGACATTTTTATGAATACTACGTGAATTTTTTAATGTTAAAATTCCAATAATGGGTCTATTTCGTTCACTTACTACACATTGCACAGTGCAGTTAGAACACAGCCAGAATTACACAATAGCATCTACACGGTTGTTTACAGACTGACTTTAGCGCGCTCTATGGAGAGGTTTTGCTACTGATGTACACTTTCTTTCAAAAGTTTCGCGTACACTTTCAAAATCAAGTAACAACGATTTTTCAAAATTTTATCTGTGTGGATGGGTAATTTTGAGATTAGGTTAAAGATGGTATTGACAGAATTAACAAAACTTATGATCTGTCCCTCAGGACACAAATTATACTGTCCTACATAATAATTATAGATAAAAACCAATGACTTTTACTAATAATTTTACAGAAATTAGTGATTGCCATGCTCTGTCAGTCGAGGAATTTTGACTTTTCAAAATTTTAAATGTTAAAGTTGATTAATTACAACCCTCATTTTATACAACAAAACATGCGTGTATGCGAAACTTTTGAAAGCAAGGGTACCATGGCGCTCAAAAAAATACTGTTAAATTTTGGTTGTGTGTATTTGGTTTGACAGTAATCTATCAAATTTTCCAGTTTGACAATTGCTTTAACCGATACTTGAAAATCGTGAGATGTCCGATCTACACACAGAAAAATTTTACACAAAAATTTGAATTTTGGAAAGTAACAAGCTGTCCAGTATTTTTTGAGCGCGATGGTACGTAGTAACAAGGTTCGTGTAGTGGTAGGGGTGATCCCTCCAATGAAAATAAGGGGTGATCACATGGTGTACAATAACAAAAAAATCAACATAGTTTTGATTTCTAACCTCACTGTTTTTTGTTTACAGAATTTGTGTTATTAATTTAATTAGAAAGTATTTTATAATTTGTAATTACATGTGTTATTAATAACGTTTTAAATTTCTTACATTATAATGTGTATGTTGTATATAATTATAAAGCACGTTTCCATTAATTCGGCATTGGCTTTAGATTTTTTAATCCTTTATTATTATTATAAGATTTATTCTCTTTATTCCTGGCATATTTGTAGATATTGACAAATTAGAAAGATACTTGATAAGCATTAGTTACATTATAGATTTGTACTATTATTAGAATTTTTGCAAATCTTATGTGTTAAAGTAGTTTAACTTTAGATAATACACTGCAATGTCCCGTAACAGCAATGTTTGTCACAATTCTCGAATCACAATCACTTCAAATATCTGGTAAACTTGGGCAAGAGTATGCAGTGAACACATTTTGATTAATAAAGTTTAGAAATATGTATAGGGTAAAGTGGGGGAATGGCAGTCGGCGGGTAATAATAGTCACCCGCTTTTTAAAACTCCGGTGCAGTTTAAAAATTCAGACATGGTGTCGACATCTATCTTTCATTTGTACAAACATTTTACAGGTAGCTGTGGGTAACCGAAGCCTTTCTTTTGCAGATGAATTCAGATTATTGTTTTGTCAACACGTGCATGTATAATTCTTGTGATTTTAAAATTAGTGTGTCGGCAGTTTCTGCAATATTAAGGTAATACTTATATAGATATATGAAATCCTTGATCTTTGATGGATTTAATGCATGAATTACTTTTCCTCAAAAAAACAATATATATTGTTTACAAAGTTTCTGCGCAATTGTTAAATCGTGGGGCAATGGCGGTCGTTAGTATTGGGGTATTGACAGTCACTGACCGCCATTACCCCATTAACTTTTTATATGAAAAGTAAAAAAGGAATTTCATTTAGATGCCACGAACGCGAAAAAGAACAACTGGAAAAGGTAAATGGACAGCAGAGCAATTGGAATCTGCATTGAAATCTATCGAAAATGGAAATTCGCTACGCGGTGCTGCAAAAACGTACGATATTCCGTTTAGTACCCCGCAAGAAAGAATTAAAAAGGGGAATAAATCAGATGGGCCACGAATGGGACGAAACCCTACATTTTCTGATGAAGTGGAAAGGCGCTTGCTGATCATTTGATATTATTGAGCAAACTGTTTTATGGCTTAAGGCCTCAACAGTTTCGCAAAGCCTCATTCGAGTTCGCCGAAAAGAATGGTATTAAACACAATTTTAATAGGGTAAACAAAGAAGCAGGTAAAGACTGGTTTTATAACTTCCTTCAGAGAAATCCCACAATATCAATACGTAAGCCAGAGTCCACAAGTATAAGCAGAATTACAGCGTTCAACAGAGAAGAAATAGAATTATTTTTTACAAATTTAGAGGATCTCATGGGAAAACACAAGTTTGCTCCCAACAAAATATACAACATGGATGAAACTGGAATATCCACAGTTCCTGATGTTTGTACTATATTAGCACAAAAGTGACAACGACGAGTAGGATCTGCTGTAAGTTGGGAACGCGGAAAAAATGTTAACCATCATTTGCGCTATGTCTGCGGCTGGAAATTTTATACGTCCTATGTTTATTTTTCCGCGTCAGCGAATGACTTCACTGTTAACAAAAGGTGGCCCATGTGAGGCAATTTATTATAATTCTAAAAATGGTTGGAGGAACGAAGAGCTTTTTTTAGTCTGGTTAAAGCATTTCAGGGTGCAGGTGAAACCTTCTGTGGACGATAAAGTTTTACTCATTTTGGATAACCATTCGAGTCACATTTTCCTCGAATCGTATGAATTTTGTAAAAACAATGGAATAGTAATGCTCTCCATTCCCCCTCACACATCCCATAGAACGCAGCCGCTGGATGTTGCGTTCTATGGGCCTCTAAAAGCAGCTTTTAAAAAAGAATGTGACCTATTCTTAAAAACCAACGCTCTTACAAAAACCACACACTATGATTTAGCAACAATTTTTAACAAAGCATATTCGACGACAGCAACAATATCTAGAGGCGTATCAGGTTTTGCAGCAACAGGGATTTATCCAATAAATCCAAATATCTTTGGAGATGAAGATTTTATGGCTGCAGATACCCTTGCTGCTACTTCAGCGACTGTGACTGCAGCTACTACACTACCTCAATCTGTTGCTACGACATCTAATTCAGATGCTCCAAGCACATCCACAAATACGACAAATTTAAATAGGTCTATAACAGATATCATTCCTATTCCAACAGTGGCAAATCCTAAAACATCTAAAAAACCAAGAAAAAAACAACATTCCCAAATTTTGACAAGTACCCCGTTAAAAAATGAATTGCAGGAAAAGAAAGACCGGAAAACTAAACGACAGCAGAAAGAAAACAAACCAATAAAATCTGTTACAAAGAAGTGCACCGCAAATAAAGTGTATGAAGATAGTGACACCCCAAGCGATCACGATATAGACGATAATGATCTTTGCAACGATGAAAGCGATAAGATGTCCGACGAACATGAGAAATGCATTATTTGCGGAGATTATGGTAAAGATGAATTATGGTTCAGATGCACGTTGTGTGGATTTTGGGCACATTCCGAATGTAGTGGTGTGGACTCGCCAAAGGGCTATTGTTGTGATCTGTGCCGTAGGAAGAAAACAGTGTCCAAATTTCGAATATAATATGTAACATTATTTACTTACCTTTGCGTTTTTTAAATTTTTTTATTTTTTATTAATAAAGCACTACTAATCTTCATAATAGTGATTGACCATCATTACTCCACTGCATGACTGCAATAACCCGAACCCGTGGGGAATGGCGGTCATTGCCACCATTTTGTTTTTCCATTTATTATTACACAGACAAGTTGATAATGTAAAATTCACGATTAATAATGAAAAGCAGAATGTAAGGGCCTACTATTTCTATTTTTATATTTAAATTTTATGGCAAAATAAGCATTCTATAACTAATTTTCCTTAGGTGACTGCCATTCCCCCACTTTACCCTACTGTGCAACTATTTTTACTTATTTTGAATCTACAAACGATCTGGAACAAGTTAGAGACAATTATTTGCATTTTTCTGTCAACAGAGCTATAAAAACATTAAATCCAAATATTTCTTATGGCGTACTCTTAGACACCAATTTGGCCAAGAGTACGCCTTTCGTGGTTCAAGGTTATGCATGAGGTATAAATTTGCTTAAGGTAAATGCACCAATGGTCGACACTTTAAGGATCTTAAACGTCTAATTTTGCTTTGTCTCAGGACATATTAAACAAATAATTAAATTGAATTACCTTATTATACCGGTCTCTTATTTCACATTGTGATTATCGCTGTTTCAAAATTTGTAGGTTAAGAAAAAAACTGTTTTTTTATTTTTTTTCGAAAGTATGTTTTTGCACCAAAAGACGACACTAAAATTACAAATTGAACTAATAGCCGTCACCTATTGCACCAATTGTCGACACCTTTAAAATATTTGCAAAATTAATTTAAAAATAAAGAAACTACAAGGACAAATCAATTTTATTCAAAGTATGTTTACATATATTTTACTTGTAGGGAATTTATAAACTGGTAACTTTCTCTCCTCTCTCCTGTAAGTGCAACGTTAGGGTTTGAGGTTTTCCGTATAATTTGTTGAAATGATATAAGAGAGATGTCATTCTCTTTTCGTATGAATGTTTTTTTTTTGCTGCATCAGTACTCCTTGGCTCCATTATTTCAATTTCATTAGATGACACAATTCTTTGAATAATACACAAATATACAAAATTTGATACCATTCGTTTTCCTCCTTTAAACTCCACTAATACAAAATCACCCTCCCTGACATCTTTTAATGAAGCAATTTTCGTACCGTAAAACGGGGCGACTTGATCAGTGTTTTCGGAAATTGATCGCTCTGCAGCTGTTACCAGACAATTTGGGATCAAACAAAAAATACTTCAGATAACTTTGGGCTAGTGACTATCCAATGCAAATTTAAAAAAAAAATAGGTGCCCCAATCTTAGGGACAATATATATATATATATATATATATATATATATATATATATATATATATATATATATTATCAAGTCGCCCCATAGTGGGGCGACTTGATAAATGCCTGTATTTAACTCTGTTTTATCATTTAGAATCTCAATTGAGGCGTCTTGATAGAAAAAAATCAAAAATATAAGTCCCTATAGCAACAGAGCGTCACCTTTTTTTAGCATAGGTACCTACCTGCCTACCCCAAAAACCTTTTTAATGAAACAAATTGAATTTGTATTTTAGAATTTATTTGGAAATATAAAAACGAAACTCGAAAAATAATAAACGTAAAAAACAATATCTGTAGGTACTACCTACATTCTGTGGTGTGTTAGGAACTCAAAATAGAATAAGATACTTATACTATACAGATAAAAATATAAAACTTAGCTAATATTCTGATACATGTACCTACCTAGCTGGAAATCGTAAAAAAAATTAAAAATTCAAATGTTTAAATTTGATCTGTCCCCTCCTTAATGTTTCAAATTCCGTAAGTTTCTGCTTAATTTCTATCTTTTTCACAATACCAACGTCCTCTACCTCAGGATAAATATAAGCGTTTGACCTTTTAGAGCTTTGTCTTAAAAATGTGCAAAGATAGGTTTCACTCTCTTCACAACTTGTTATTTTTGCCACGTAGTTTTTAAAAGTGTTTGACTCGGTTTTTAAACCAACAAAAATATAATCACCTGATTTCAAAACATTTAAATCACTTTGTGGAATGTCATTTTCGTTTTCGTTATGTTGGTCCATGTCACTTTCGTTTTCTAAATCCAAGAATGATTCAGGGTCCGCAGCACTATCAACAGTTAATAGTTTCTCACTTATAGCACTTTCAGAGGAGGCAGACGATAAAGACCTTGTTTTTCGCTTTTGCAAAGATTTTCTTCCAGAAGATGTCTGTGGCATTTCAACGTCGTGTCGAGATATGCTTCTGCCCGCTGGTACAGTCAGCTTCTTTTTTCTTCCAACAGGTACTGCAGTTTTGAATCTTGAACTTTCGAAGATCGCTTTTAATGATTGCGCCATATTACCTGGTAATGCAGGTTCGTCTGTTTTCGGTAACTTATCCAGAACCTTCTTCCTATTTAGCGGACATATGCCGGTTGCTTCAAAGCCAGATTTTATGTTCTTCTCACCACTAGCGTCAACGTGATTTAATGCTTGATTCAGCAATCGGGGAAAGACATCTTTCCTCACCACTCCCCTATTATTTTTTTTCCATTGCTGAAGTATCTGTCTCCAGGCAGTCTTAATTGGCCGGAAGACACTAACATCTAAAGATTGCGTTAAATGGGTGCTGTTGGGTGGCAGCAGTATAAAACGAATTTCGTTTTCTTCACATTTTTAGAGAACATTTATGGAAATATGACTTGCCAGGTTGTCACCGATGAGTACTTTAGGGCCAGGTGTTAAAGTTCGAAAATATGGCAGTATTATATTGATAAACCAATCCTCAAAAATATTTCATCGAACCAGCCCGAATGGGAAAGATTGAATCTAGCCCCAGGTGGCCCATTTTCCGTCCACGTGGACCAGAGATGGTCGGCTTTATAAACTATATAGACGGGCAGTAAGGATCCGGAGGCTGCACAGACGAACATAACTGAGGTTGCGGCTTTTGAGGAATCCATTATTTTCTCTGCTCTTTTAGACGTTTTACGGACGATTACTTTTACGCGACCTGGATCGTCAGTGAAGTTAGTTTCGTCATAATTTACAACTGCAGACGGTGGAACATCTTTTAGACTTTCTGCCAAGTTATCAAAATATTTATTGACTGTTTCATGGCATCGCTCTGCTTTCTTTTATTGATTCCTTATGCCGCAATAACAATTTTTGTAACCAAGTTTCCCCTGGCCTGTTATTTACAAATTGGGGTGCAGTTTTCCCATGTCTTCCTAAATAATTTTGAACTATATCTTTGATATCGTTTGAGTCGCACGGATAACCCCAATCAGCAGCAATATCAATTGCATTAGCAAGCATATCCTCTTCATCCTTTGACATCGCAAGCTGACCGCCACGTTTTTTTGGGTATTTCCCCTTAATTTTTCTGTATAAAGTGGCAATAGGTATATTATATTCTTTACTTAGCTGTGTAACTGCAACACCCTCGTCTCTATGACGCGACACAGCAATCTTTACTGCTTCTTCATCATAATCACCGTATTTCCTGCTGCCTGGTTTTTTATATGTTCTGACCATATTTATCCTTATTATCAAGTCACCCCTGAAAAAGACTAAAAAAATAAAATGATACGCCACTGGTAAATGTTTCTGTATAATCCAACTTTGAGGTTAGGATATTGTTTTTGACTAATTTAGTACCCATGAAAAAAATACGGAGATATCTTTGCATTCAATAGTGTCTCTACACAATAAAAAGTATAACAGTTAATAAATACCTGTTTTTTTTACCCGTTTTTATAGAAGAATACTGCGGGAACAACAAGTCTTTCACTGTACTCTACTAACCTTACTTTGAAAGAGTGCCTACTAACGCATCGAATGAGTACATATGTGCCGGTCGCATCCATGTGTAGCACAGTGGTGTGCGCATTTTAGGAAAGAGGGGTAGAATGTATCAAGTCGCCTCGGTGTTATCAAGCCGCCCCGTTTTACGGTAATATCTTTCTCCCCGTCACTTTTCTCATCCCACATTGAGTCATCAGAGTCTCTAACGGACATCCGATCATCTGAACTGGAATCAGAAGATTCAGGTTCCTCAATTTTTTGTTTTTTACATTTCTGCTTCTGTTTTTTTTTCCTCTAAAATTTTCTTCTTAGTTTCTCTTAACTTTTTCCCTTCTTCCTTTAATTTTTCGGCTTCAATTTTTTTCATTTCTTTCTTTTTATAGTACTCTAACATCTATGGTGATGTCAGAACCGCTGGCAATTTCTCTTTTCTTCTTTTTGATTGTAGACACTTTCCTGGCTTGGGCCACAGCAGGACGCGTTTAAATGGAGATGGTATTAGATCTTGCTCTGAAGTTGAAGGCGTTTGATTATGTTGTAAAGATACTGATACATTCTTCTTTAAGGGTGTCATTTGCTCCGAATCAAAATTTACTAAGTGGCATGGATATGTAACATGTGTGACCATCCATAAAGAAAATGATGGGAAATTAAATTTCTTGGCTGTTTATCCACGGATAAAGGATGTTAGTCATGTATTCATAAAAGAGCTCATCTGTCATCCATCCGTTTTCTCTTTTCCCAATGGCCCAATTTGAAGGAAAACTTTCAGCTATGATCTGTGGTATCCTATTATATCGGTATACTACCATAGGCGGCGGTATTTCGCCAACAACGTTTGCTGTTAATAAGACCGTTAAATTAAATTTCTCATCATTCTCCGCCGCATTATACACTGTTTTACACCCTTTCTCTGCCTAAAACTTTTCCTAGTTTAGGATTCAAACAAAAATTCCGTTTCATCAGTTAAAAACTCGCCGACGATTTTCTAAGATTTCTAATAAATTTTAGGTAATTTTCGACCTCTTTGAACAAATTCGCCGCGTCGCAGTTAGGTTTTGACTTACGCGGAAACTTATTCCAGGGTGTCTTGCCAAAAAAAGAGATAGCCACTTACGCCCTGGTGTTTCATTTTCTCCAAATTTCAGTTTCAGTTCTTTGGCTAACTTGCCTACACTGTCCAAAAATGTTTCCTTGCTGAGGAGAAAACCAGTTTTTGCCACATGCTTTACCCATTCAATAAGATAGTCTTCCTGTTCGGGCGAAAAAACACTTGAAGCTCCCATTTTCAGTTTAATTGGCACATTGCCTTTATGTTTATCCATTAAAGTTACCCTTGGTATGCCGTGTTGCCGAGCGGCTGTTTTGTATGCCATTCCCCTATTTACATCTTCAATTGCTGCCAACATAGCTGCATCAGAATAGTTGCGCAGTCTTTTTGGTGGCATTGCTGCACAAAGACTACTTAATGTTCCAATTGTCGACACTCCAATGCTCCAATATTCGAAACCAGTGTCGAAAATTGGAACGCCACAAAATAAATTAAAGTTTCTGGTAGCAATAGAATTCATACAATTAGCTCATTACTTCACACATGTAAAATAAAAATTTTGACATGTTTCCTAAAGTCGACACCTCTGTCGAGATAAGGAACATCATGATTTGCAATACCCAAAAGTCGACACCCACACTATGCCCGTATTTTGATTAAATAAGCGAGAAAACATGTATTGAAGTAATAACGTACCTATCGTAAATCAAACTCTTTATTTACTGAACTAATACAAATAATAATAACCTTTAAAAAAACGTTACTTACTACTCACTTCTTATTTATTTGCTTAAGGATCACTACAAAACCACGTGTTCACATGCACGGCTATTAAAATTATGCTCATAAACGGATTGGCACGTTTTATAACGGTACACGAAGCGTCTCTAATATTTCGCGAATATACCTGAATGTTATTGCCAGAGCGGGAACGTTTAAATAGTCACCCTTTCCTTGTTTTTACAGTTTAAATTCGGACGTGTCGACAATTGAAACAGTGTCGACCATTGGTGCGTTTACCTTAATTAGGTACAAGTAAAAAAATTAAGCCATAATACTTTTAACTTTCTGTATTTAACATTATGCTAGTTTGAACAATTTTATTTGCAAAAACACTGGTACAAAACAACAAAAAAGAAACTAAATATGTTATTAAACAATAAAATACTGGTAAAGAATCATTTCAATACATCTTAAATAAAAAAACATTAGTTAGTTCTTACTGTTGGGAACGGGGTTACTATAGTCTGTTGTTGGCTGTAAGATAGATATTGAGATTGACATGAAAATAGAATTTATTTTGTATTTTTACTACTTCTTTAAATAAGTAGAATCATAACAAAATTGGCGACGAGGATTAAGGATATATTTACAGCAGTTTCAAGAAACCTTAAGCTTATTGAAAATCAACAAATTCAAATTCAGCAGCAACAAGAATTTTTAAAGAAGTTGATTCAAAATGGTTCAGGAGATAAACAATCTACAGATCAAGAAGAAGTGATCATGGAAACTTTAGGAACAAGCATAAAAGAATTTTCGTATGATTTTTTTTTTATGATTGTGGGCCTGAACAGGCTAAATTAGGCCTATCGTGCTAAAGCACTCAGGAACACTTAGGAGGATGGATAGAGGAATAATGAATTGCCAATAGATGCCTATGAACAGCTACCTTAAATTTTCTCATATCATAAGTGAGAGGAAAGCAGGAACCAGGGAGATCATTCCAGAGTTTAGAAGCCGTGTAGAAAAATGTGGATTGCGCCCGTTTGGTACGACAAGTGGAGATTTGTACTGCATACTGATGATGTGAATGAGCGAACCGAGTGTTTCTCGAAAAGATAGCCCGAGATGGTATCAAAGAATATAATTCAGCAGCACAATAGCCGTTGTAATAACGATAGTACAAAGATAGAACTGAAACCATCCTTCTATGCTCAAGCGACTGTATGTGAGAAGTTAAGGACGGGTCATTTATAAGCCTAATCGCTCTCTTTTGAATACGATCAACGATATCGAGAGCGTATTGGGGAGCACTAACCCAGAGGTGAGAATTATATTCCAGATGAGGCCGAATTTGGGCCTTATACAGCAGAAGGAGTTGTAGAGAGGTAAAGTACTGCTTAGACCCGTACAAAAAGCCTATTTTACGAGCAGCTGTTTTGGTAGCTGACAGCAGATGGTCAACCCTTGAGAGATTTGAAGATACAGTCATACCCAACAGAGTAATAGAGTCTGAAAACTTAAGAACTGAGCCATTCATACTTACAACAGGAAATGATCGATCTTTTTTGGCGGACATAAGGCAACACTGAGTTTTGTTAGCATTAAATTTAACTAAATTATTGCTTCCCCATTCGAGAATACGTTGAATGTCTTTGTTGATTGAATTTGCCATTTCAGCTTTAATTTCTTGATTTGACATAGAAGGTGGATTATCACTATGAGTAGACTGAGATGAACTACAGTGAAGAGTGCTATCGTCAGCAAAGCAATGGATGGGGTTAGTTGTTGAAGAAATGAGGTCATTTATGTACAGTAGAAAAAGTGTAGGCGCTATAACGGATCCCTGTGGTACGCCCGCGTTAATACTAACTTCTTTTGAAATAAAGCCATCAACTACGACACGTATTCGTCTTTTATCAAGGAAACTAGAAACCCAGTTGATGAACGTATCATTTAACCCAAACGAGGTGAGTTTGGCAAGTAAACACTTATGCCAAACTTGGTCAAATGCCTTTGAGATATCTAAAGCGACTACAACTGTTTCACCGGACTGCTCTAGTGTATTGTTCCAAACTTGGGTCACATATGAAAGAAGATCGCCTGTTGAACGACTTTGCCTAAACCCATATTGGTGGTCACTTAAGGAGTTTGTTAGTTTCAAGGAACGTGAGTAGTTGCTGATTGATTGCTTTTTCCATGATTTTAGACAAAATGGAAGTGATGGCAATTGATCGGTAATTTGAGGGATCGATCTTATCGCCTTTTTTGGGAATAGGTTGAACATTTGCTAACTTCCATGACGAAGGGTATGATGTTGAAAATCCAAATTTTGAAATATGGTTTAAGAGATATGAAAGTCTATTTAATGAAGATACTAAACATATTTCAGACGCCGCAAAAGTGAGACTACTTTTAAGAAAAATGGACATTAATTGCCCTGAACAATACGTAAATTACATTTTACCAAAATAATCGAAAGACTTAAATTTTCAAGAGACTATTGACATTATATTAAAACAGATGTTTGGAAACAAAATATCAATTTTTAATAAAAGATATAACTGTCTTCAGCTGATTAAAGAATATTCAGAAGATTTTGTTTCATACTCTGCAAAAGTTAACAAGTATAGCGAAGATTTCGATTTTAAAAATGTTTATGTAGATCAATTCAAATATCTTATGTGGTCTATAATCATCAGATATAAGAACCAAATTGTTATCACTGCTTGATTCAAATATTAATAGTTGAATGTCAGAGAATTTTAATCTTAAGAAGGATACTAACATGATTCAAGAAACATTTTCTTCAAATGTATGAAAAATTAAAGAAAAATCATCATCATTATCATCAAGTGCTAAACAATATGAGAAGGATTCCAGATGTATCCCAGAATATGCATGCTGGTTCTGTGGTGAATTTCATTTTTTCAAAATTTTGTCAGTACAAACAACATGAATGTAATGGATGTCACAAAACAGGACACAAGGGTGGTTTTTGTTCAAATAGGAAGGAAAATTATTCAAAAAGAACTTCATTTTCATAATCAAACAGTATTTTCCAAGTCAAGTCAAGTATAGGAAGAAAATTTGTTACAATATTAATTAATGGAATACCTACAAAACTTCAATTAGACACAGCATCAGATATTACTATCATTTTTGAGGAAATGTGGTTAAACATTGTAAAACCAAAAAGAATATTTCTAGAGATGCATCAGGAGGAATCTTAGATATCCATTTGGAATTTTCTTGTAATATGGAGCTAAATCAAGTTTCGCATTCTGGAAAATGTTACATCTCTACTGTAAAAGGCCTTCATTTACTATTTTTCAAGATTGTAAACCAGTTTTTAGAGCAAGCCGTCCAGTAGCATATTCAGCATTAGTTGAAGTCGAGAAAGAGCTAAAAAGTTTGCAAAAATTAAACATTGTTTCATAGTTGTTAAAAAGTCAGATGGGAATGTTTGAATATGTGGAGAATATTCAAGACGATTGAATGATGTTCTGCAACCTTACCATTATCCACTTCCAAGGCCAGAAGACATATTTTCCAAATTGGCTAATTGCAAGATTTTCAGTGACATTGATTTATCCGATGCTTATTTGCAGTTAGAAATACATGAAGACTACAAAAAGTGTTTAACTATTAACACTCATAAAGGTTTATTCAGATACAACAGGCTTCCTTTTGGAGTAAAAGTAGCACCAGGTATTTTCCAACAAGTAATGGATACAATGATATCAAGACTGGATTATACTGCAGCTTACATTGACGATATCATTATTGCAGGAAAAGATGAAGCTCATCATAGACAGAATCTGATACAAGTTTTGTAAGGAATCAAAGATTTCGGTTTTCATCTTAAAATTCAAAAATGTATTTTTTTTTATCAGAAGTGAAATATTTGGCTCATATTATTGGTAAAAATGGTATTAGGCCAGATCCTACAAAAACTGAAGCCTTAATTAAT